>SNQJ01S0019049.1:0-10578 GCA_010110895.2 Picea sitchensis | reverse complement strand
TGACTCTACTCTCAACCATATGCTTATTGCTTACATTATTTCCTCAACCAACCTTGTTGTACCTCTCAATAGATCCTTTTGAAACATTAATACATGATCTATAAAATGCAAATTTGACATCCCGAATTCTCATCCCTATTCCTAGGCTATAATTTTGCATGAACGAGAGAAATGTCCTCCATCGGGGAGCTTGACTAGATCTGGGGGCCTCTATAGTGTTGCTCCAAATTTTTGGTCGTTGCAACATTCCTGTGGTATGCCACTGTGTTGAAAATATGGTTTTCATTGATGTCAATAGTGTATAGACACAAGCTCAGAGAAATAGTGTTGCATCGCATAGAGATCACATAGAACACAACTCAGGAGAAATAGTATTGTATCATGCAAAAATTGCACAGGACACAAGCTCAAGAAAAATAGTGTTGCATCATGGAGAAATCGCACAAGACACAAGCTTAGGAGAAATAGCATTGCATTTCACAGAGATCGCACAGGACACAATCTCAGGATAAATAGTGTTGCATCATGGAGAGATCGTGCAGGACGCAAGATTAGGAGAAATAATGTTGCATCGTGCAAAGATCGAGTCACTCAAAAATATTCTAGATAAATAGTGATAGATGTACCACATTGTTGAGTCCCCTACCGCGTGCAACATGGAAGTAGTATTAAAACCATTGTGTTGAGTCCTCTACCGCGTTCGACGTGGAAGTAGTATTAAAACCACATCGTTGAGTCCCCTACCGTGCACGACATGAAAGTAGTATTTAAAAAAAAGTGGTGATTCCCCTACCGCGCATGACATGGAAGTATTATTAAAACCACATTGTTGAGTCCCCTTCCATGTGCGACATGTAAGTAGTATTAAAACCACATTGTTGAGTCCCCTACCACACGCGACATGGAAGTATTATTAAAAACACATTATTAAGTCCCACAGTGTGTTATGAAAAACCAATGGTGGTAAGTGGTAATGTAACCGACAGATGTTGGTCAACACACTTGGTGACCTTCTCGACAGGTTTGTCTTGTCATTTTGGACAAACAAAACTCCACAAGTTTCAAGACACAAGAGTTGTAGCCCCATTGCGACAAGTTCTGAAGATACGAGAGGCGCAACCCTATTGCGACAAGTTCCAAGATATGAGAGACACAACCCCATTGCAACAAGTGTTGAAACATGAGAGGTGTAGCCCCATTGTGACAAGTTTCAAGACACGAGACGCACAGCCCCATTGACACAAGTTTTGAGAAACGAGAGGTGAAGCCCCATTGCGACAAGTTCTGATACACACAAGGTGCAGCCCCATTGTGAAAAGTTTCAAGACACGAAAGGAACAACCCCATTGCGACTTAAGCCTCGATTCTTCCCCTAAGTCAAATGCCCTGAAAATGGGTTGAAGGAAGTGCATAGGTGCCCAAGATAGTTAGGGGTGAAAATCAAAGCTCAAGATTGAATCATGATCGTGATCCAATGGTAGTCGATTTTCGAAGAAACTAGATCTTTATGTAATGAGGAAATTAATAGTCTTAGTCATTTTTTTGAAGGATTTCTCATATCGATCATTCCATAAGGAAGATTGACATAAGAAAGAACCAAACCTAATTAATTTAAAGGGGATTTCAAGTCAATTCAATTTAAATTCAATAACAGTCTATTCTTAATGAAGAGGCACATTAATTCATTGAAGAGACACAATGGTTCAGTGATTCACACCATTTGGTAAGATATATAAACCCATCAGAATGAAGAATGAAGGTGTGACTCAGGATATATCTAAGTATATCTGAAGCAGAGTCACCAGAATATATGAGAGTAAAAATAAAAACTGCGTAGTGAGGGTGGAAGGGAGGAGCGAGGAAGGACTATAGTCCTCTTCAATAGAAGCTTGAAACAACCAGGGGGTTGGTGCCTCCTTTCAAGTTGGTGCTTGAAAAATTTAGGGGGTTGGAGCCTCCTTTCAAGTTGGTACTTAAAGAAGTAGGGATTTTCAACTTCCTTGAGTAGGTGCTTAGAAAAGGAAGGGTATTTGTGTCTCCTAGATTTGGTGCTCTAAAAAGGATTGGTGTCCTTCACAATCACAACTTGTCCTTATACAGACATTGTAATTCTTTTTAATGATAAATAATTAATTATTTTAAAATTCATTGTTAATTTATTGTTGTGGTTGAAAAGATGTTAAAAAATGACTACTAATTGGATAAAAGAAAATACTAATTCACCACCCACCCCTCAGTATTTCCAACAATTGGTATCATAGCAAGGTTCCTTCACCACAACCTAACCACTTGAAGGTAGATCCTGAAGAATCTAATGGATCAACAACAAGGAATGTCATCCAAAGTAGCACCATTGTTCAAAGGAGATGACTGTGTTTTTTGGAGAATAAGGATGAAGATTCATCTAATGGCACTTGGATTTGATATTTGGCAATCTGTAGAAGATGGATACACTGCACCATCTTTCCCACCAAGTGATGTTGCTTCAAAGAAGTTATGCAATGACAATTCAAGGGTTGTTAATGACATTTTAAGTGGATTATCCATAAATGTATTTGTAAAATTAATGCACTACAAATCAACCAAAGAATTATGGGACAAACTTAAAGTTATTTATGAAGGAGATATCAAGGTAAAACAAGCCAAACTTCAAACACTCGGATCACAGTTTGAAAATCTAAAGATGAAGGAAGAAGAAAATATTGCAGAATATCTTCAGAGAGTAGATGAGACAGTAAACTCAGTCAGAGAATTGGGAGAAACAGTAGAAGATAAATATATTGTTCAAAAATTGTTGAGATCATTTCCTATGAGATATGATGCCAAGATCTCTACCTTAGAGTATAGAGACAACCTTGAAAAACTCACTATGGATGAGCTCCATGGAATCCTCATAGCCTATGAGATGAGGACACAGAAAGAAAGGACATCTCATGGGAAAATGACCTTCAAAGCAAGAAACGATAAGAAAAATCAGGAGCATGTGTCCAATGAAGATAAATCAGAGATATCTAATGAACAAGTAGAAAACTTCATGAAAAAACTTAAGAAAAGAACTGGTAGATCCAAAGGAAAACTACCTATTAAATGTTTTAACTATGGAAAAGTTGGACATTTTTCCAACAAATGTCCCTATCCAAAACAATAAGAAATTGATGGTGAAGAAACCTGCAAAGAGAACAAGAAGAGAAAAATAAAAAACAAGAAGAAAGTCCACAAAAAGAAGAAGACCTTCTACACCAAAGAAGAAAAAAACTCATCTGAAGAAAGTGAAGAAGAAGAAGAAGAATCAGAACATCTATTTATGGGTATAGAGGAGCATGATAATCCTACTAAAAATACTTTTGATATGGATGAAGACTCTGAAGAGGAAGGTGAAGTAGATCTTGAAGCATAATTGCTCAGTGCTCTAGAAGAGCTCAAATAATATAAAAAGAAGACTAAGTCACTAAAAGGACAATAACTAGAGTTCGAGAAAGAGAAATCTAAAAAATAGTCAAAGAAAATGAACAAATCATCATTGACTTGAAAACTCAACTCCAAGAAGCCAAAAGAATAGAAGAGATCTTAACTGAACAACTTAATGAAAAACAACAAGACTGTGAGAAGCGAGAAGCTGAAATTGTCCTTCTGAAAAAGGAACTTGAGAAAGGAAAGAATCACTCAAGATTTGAAAACAATTCAAAAATATTGGATGACATTCTGAATAGTCAAAGATCACCAAAGGATAAGACGGGACTTGCGTGTGACAAAAAATCAACCTCTGCAACACTGAAGATAGATAAAAGGAAAATAAATTATACAGATGCTCTTAAGAGCACCTTAAAAATTGAAAATAACAAGATGAAGAAGGCATCATTAAAGACTATTCATAATAAGTTGAAGTATGCACCTCCAACAAAAGAGAAATAAGACAAATGGAATATAATGGCTAGAACAACTCCTCCTAAGAGATATCAACACATCTTTCTTGGATATTGCTACTCTTGCAATAACTTTGGACATAAAGCAGTACATTGCAAGGCTTATGGAAAATCATACATTCATAGAAATAATCAAAAGTATAAAAGAAGCAAAAATAATCTGAAGAATAGAAGTTACAATTCATTCTCTCCATTACAAATTTTCAATGTTGAATGCAAGAAGTGCAACAGTTATGGTCATCTAACCAATGAATGTAGTTTAACCACAAAAACCGTTTCTTTAATCACTCAAGATAAGAAAATATGGAGAAAACGTATGGAAGATACAAAATGCAAGGTGTCCTTGTATGCCAAGAACAAAAAGTGTCAATGGTACATTGACAGTGTATGCTCCAAACATATGACAGGAGATAAAGTAAATTTATCAAACTAATAAAGAAAGAAAAAGGTAGTTTCACATTTGGAGATAATGTATTTGCTAAAATACTTGGAAAAGGCACAATCACCTTGGGAAACAACAAAAACAAACCAAAAAATGTGTTACTAGTTGAAAATATGAAGCCTAATCTCCTAAGTGTTATCCAAACTTGTGATCAAGGGCATATTCTCATCTTTGACTCCCATAAGTGTGAAATAAGAGAAGAAGGATCGGGAAAATTAGTTTCTATTGCACCAAGAACCTAAAGCAATGTGTACAACTTAGATATTAAGGAAGAAGAAGAATGCAATATGAGTCAAGTAGATGAAATTTGGTTGTGGCACAGAAGGATGGGACACTTTAGCTTTGTTAACCTGATCAAAGCTAGTAAAAATAGAGTTGTAAAAGACATGCCAAAAGTCATGAAGCCCTCAAATCATGTTTCCAAACACTATCAATTAGGAAAGCATACAAGAGTTAGATTCAAGAAAAAAGAGCATTCTACATCAAAACCCTTGGAGATTGTTCACACCGATCTTTGTGGGCCCTCTAGGACTAAGAACATACAAGGGGAACACTACATCATGTTGATCATTGATGACAACACAAGGATGACCTGGGTATATTTTCTCAAAAACAAATATGAGGCATTTGAAAAATTTAAAGCATTCAAGACTTATGTAGAGAATGAAACATATCTCAAAATCAAATGTTTAAGATTAGATAATGGAAGGGAATTTACCTCTAAAGAATTCAGTAAGTTTTGTGAAGATCATGGAATCAAGAGACAATTCTGAGCTCCAAGAACTCAACAAAATGGAGTTGTGGAGAGGAAAAATAGAACTGTTCAAGAGACTACAAGAACTATGTTGAATGAAGCCAATCTTCCAAACAAATTTTGGAGAGATGTAATATATATAGCAGTCCACATCCTTAACCGAACACAACTTATGGATAACCATGAGAAAACCCCTTATGAATATTGGTTTGGAAGACCCGCATCCGTGAAACACTTTAGAGTATTTGGAAGCAAGTGTTTTATCAAAAGAGATGATGGAAACCTATGAAAGTTTGAATCAAGGTCAGGTGAAGGTATATTCCTTGAATATTCACCTGGAAAAGAAAAAAAAAGGCTTACAGGTGCTACAATCAAAGACTCAACAAAATGATTGAACGTGCAAATGTTAAAGTAGATGATTTCGAATTAAGGAAGATTAACTCAAAACTTGACAAATGGAGAAGAGACAGTGATGATGAAAAGGATTATGAAACACCAAATGAAGAAAATGATGAAGAGTTGCAAGAAAATGATCCATACACTAATGAAGAAAACATTCAAGAAGATACAACCATGTGAAAAACACCATCAAAAAGGGTTCAAAAGAATCATCCAGAAAGTCAAATTATAGGACACAAGAGTGTTGGAGTAGAAACAAGGTGGAAACTCTTATATGAAAAAGAAGCAATGATTTATCTAATAGAACCTAAAACGTTTGCAGAAGCCAGTAAAAGTAAGGATTGGTTAAAACAATGAATGAGGAACTTGACCAAATAGAGAAAAGTCAGACTTGGGAACTGGTTCCAAGACCTAAATATAAAAATGTGGTAGGAACCAAATGGATATTCGAAAACAAACTCAATGAAAATGGACAGATCATAAAAGATAAAGCCAGAATAGTATGCAAGGGATATGCCCAAGTGGAAGGAATTGACTTTGGAGAAACCTTTGCCCCAGTAGCAAGATTAGCAGCCATCAGAATGTTTATGGAATTTTCATGTTTTGAAAACTTCAAAATCTATCAGATGGATTTCAAGTCAGCATTCTTTAATGGAACCTTAGAAGAATTCTACATAGAACAACTTGAAGGGTTTAGATTGACAAAAAAACTAGACTATGTATGCAAATTGAAGAAGGCTCTGTATGGTCTTAAACAAGACCCTAGAGCATGATTCTCAAGACTTGATCAATAACTACTACAACAAGGTTATAAGAGAGGAACTATTGATAATAATCTATATATCAAAATTAAAGAAAACAATATGATTTTTGTACTGGTATATGTGGATGACATAATCTTTGGAAGTAATTTGACTATACTAAGCAAACAATTTTCCACAGAAATACAGAAAGAGTTTGAGATGTCTATGCTAGGTGAACTAACTTTCTTCTTAGGTTTACAAGTTACTCAAATAGAAAAATGCATATTCATATGCCAAAATAAATATGTCAAAGAAATGCTCAAGAAATTCCAAATGGGCGACTGCAAACAAATGAGCACTCCTATGGTCACAGGATGCAAACTAAGCTTAGATGATGATTCACCAAAACTAGACCAAACTATGTATAGATGTATCATTGGAAGTATGCTCTATGTAACAACAAGAAGACCTGACATAATGTAGGCTGTAGCACTAGTGTGCAGGTTTCAATATGAACCTAAATAAAATCACTTAAAAGCAGTAAAAAGGATATTCATATATATATAAGCTACCTTAGACTTTGAATTATGGTATTAAAAAACAAAAGAGTTTACTTTGAATGCATATACTAATGCGAATTGGGAAGTTAGTATAGATGAAAGGAAAAGCACCAGTGGAGGATCATTATTCCCAGTAAAGTTTCTAGTGGCATGGATAATTAAGAAACAAACATCTATATCACTATCCACATCAGAAGCATAATACATTGTTGTTGCATCTTATTGCACACAACTAATCTGGATTAAACAAACCCTAGAAGACTTACAAGTGAAATATGATCATACAATCACTATCAACTATGATAAAACCAATGCTATAAGTATCTCTAAGAAACCTGTAATGCACCCTAAAACCAAACATATACCAATCAAACACCATTTCCTTAGAGATCTGGTTACTCAAAAATTGGTGAAAGTGGAGTATGTAGACACAAAAGAACAAATTGCAATTTTTTTTACAAAACCCTTACCTAGAAGCAGATTTGAAAATATTAGACAGAATTAGGAGTAATCTCCATCCCTAATTGAACTATAAAGGCTTCATCATAAAAGGAAGCACAAAGACAAGGGGAGCATCACTTCAGGGGGAGTAAAGAAAGATCCCTTCTATCATTGTTGTCAAAGGGGGAGGAAAAGCAGTAAAATTCAAGCTATAAAACTCAAAAAGAGGGATAATATAGAGAAATACAATTTTATTGTGTTGTCATCAATGCCAAAGGGGTATATTGTTGGAAGTCTGGTTGTCATTGATGTCAATAGTGCGCAGGACACAAGCTTAGAGAAATAATGTTGCATCGCACAGTACACAAGCTCAGGAGAAATAATGTCGTATTGGACAGGATACAAGCTCAGGAGAAATAGCGTTGCATCGCATAGGACACAAGCTCATGAGAAACAATGTTGCATCATGTAGGAAACAAGCTCAGGAGAAATAGCACTACATTGCACAAAAATCACGTTGGACACAAGATAAGGAGAAACAACGTTGCATCGTGTAGGACGCAAGCTCAGGAGAAATAATGTTGCATCACGCAGAGATCGAGCCGTTGAAAAATATTCTAGATCAACAATGATAGATGTACTGCATTGTTGAGTCCCCTACCACATGTGACATGGAAGTAGTATTAAAGCCACAATGTTGAGTCCTCTACTGCACACGACATGGATGTAGTATTAAAACCACATTGTTGAGTTCCCTTCAGTGTGCAACATGGAAGTAGTATTAAAAACATAGTGTTGATTCCCCTACCATGTGCGACATGGAAGTAGTATTAAAACCACATTGTTGAGTCCCCTTGTCACATACCCACTATGGAAATCCATTTTTTCGTCGATTTCTCAATGATCAGACCCCCGAAATGTCTACGGAGGTCTAGCATAAGCTAGCTCTTCCCTCGTCTGTTCCCATAGGATTGCGGGTCACAACCATAGGTCGAACAAATATGGCATCCTTTCACTCTTCGCGACTCAACGCTACCAGAGCGTCGAGTCTTTCGACTTTGCGAACCCTGACACAACAAAGCGCCGAACCCCGAAAGGGCTGGCGAGTACAAGTTTCCTGTTTGGGTCTTGTCCTGGTGACCACGTGCTTAAACCGGCAAAGCCCTTACCGGCCTTTCGTGATTTGGAAAATCATGATGCATGACTTCTTCCTCTCCCATTCAAATCCCCAAAAACCACGAAGTTTCCCAAGTTTCCCTCCAAAGGGAGATCAATAGTTGTAAGCCTCCCTTGATCCGACAGTATGGATCCTTTCGGGGTTTTAGTACTCGAGGGTTTGAAATGCAACGACTCCAAGACTCCTTGTCATTTAAATCTCTGAATTCCGATATGGAAGTTCGTGTAAGAGATCGACGGCTCTTAAGAGTGTGGATCCAATGGTCNCCATATTCTTTTGGTACTTCTCCTCTCCACTACAACGTGTATCGAGATTTCGGGCATCGGGATTTCGTGAATCACGGGGGCAAGGTTTTCTATCCCTCTGGTTTCCCAGATGTCGAAATGCCGAAACATCGATCAACAACCACGTGTCCCTCCGATGGATGGAGGCAACCTTTAGCCAAGATCAACGGTCGTGATATTTTCGGGATGATAAACGGTCATGATTAAATCTTGTCTTTCCTTAACCTCATTCACACTTAAACCAATTCGGGGTTTCAGTAATCGATATTTCGTGACTTGTGAAGATAAGGGTTCTTGCCCTTTTGTTTCCTGGGTGCCGAAACACCGAAGCACTTACCAGCAGCCACGTGTACTCTATAGATGGACGGTCCAGGTACTTCCATGGACCATGGGATCTACGGTCTCGATTCCTTCATCTCTTGCAAGGGAAAATGGGGTTGTGGCATTAATGCCTGTGTCTCTTCCTCAAATCTAATGGTCATTACAGACCCTGGGATCCTTCGAAGGGATCATGTTCGTGCATTGCTTGCAAAGGTGGAGAGGGGTCGAGCAACTATCATCCACGTTCCTTCCCCACCTCCAACGGTTGTTACGGACCTTGGATCCTCCGAGAGGATCTCGTCCGTTAATCGAGATTTAAACATATTATAACATTTTGGGAGTTCACCAGTCGAAGTTTTGGGACTTATCAATCACGAGAGTCTGACCTCTTGTCAACGGAACTCCCGAACTCCCGATTTCTAAAATCCCGATGGGTTATTTCTTTCGGGATTCTCTCGAGATCCTGGATTACTACCACGTATCCTCCCTCATATGGACAATCCTCGTTGTTTCGTGATTTCGTGACTTGCGACCCCCAGTGACGCAAATCCTTTGTCAACTCGAATCCCCAGTATCCGAAATGTCAATGGACTCTCGATCTCCGCCACGTGTCCTTCACGGATGGACAGTCTATATCTATATCGGGATTTTCACCATGGAGTGTCCCGATCTCTTGTCATCAGGACTCCCGAAATCCTAAACTCTGAATCCCCGATACCGACTCCTCTCTCGGGACTTTCACCCTTGTTCACGAGGTTTTAACCCTCATGCATCTCCTAGCAGATCTAATGGCTATCGGGTTTTCTAGATAAGATCTGACAACTCAGATCTATCCCATGCCATGTACCGACTCCTCTTTAGGGACCTTCGCCCCTGTTCACAAGGGCTTAACCCTCCTACATCTCCTAACAGATCCAACAGCTATTGGATTTTCTAGCTAAGATCGGATGGCTCAGACCTGTCTTATGCCATGCACTCTCCCACTGCTCTCTTGACGTGAAAAAACCAATGGTCCAGATATTCCCATAGACCTTGGGGATCTACAGTCCCGATTTCCTCACTACTCACGAAGATAGAAGAAAAGGGGTAAGGCATGTAACGCCCTTGTTTCTTCCGCCAATCTAACAGTCGTGAATGACCGCAAATCTTCCGACGGGATCTCGTCCATCGATCGATACTTATCCCTACGCTGTTACTCCGGGATTTCAAGAGGATCATTCTTCCTCGTACAGAGTTGCTAAGACTTGCGCATTCAAGTCCTTTTTTGAAGGCTCTTGGTAAACTTTTCCAAGAAGGGTATCTCTGTGGAGAGTTCTATTCTGGGGCATTCCTGGAGACAGATAAGGGGAAACAAATTCCCAAGAACGGATTGGAAGTCTAACTTGGTTCAACTTTCGCATAATTAAATTTATCTATCAACATAAACCATGCATGGTTTTTCTGTTACAAGCATACATCTACCCTTTCTTATCAAAACACTGCACAGACAGTCTTTATACTGTAATCATTCACAATTTCACAGTTTATGAGCATA
>SNQJ01S0019048.1:100638-115043 GCA_010110895.2 Picea sitchensis | reverse complement strand
TGTAGTGCATGTGGATCTCGATGTGCTTCGTCCGTTGCCTCTGAACTGGATCTCTGCAGAACTTCAAAGTGCTCTGGTTGTCACACCAGATGACGATCGACCGATGAAACTGAATTTTGAACTCAGTGAGAAAATGTTATATCCACATAGCTTGAATGGTTATGTTAACTATCCCTCTGTACTCTGGCTCGACTGAAGATAGAGAAATGACATCTTGCTTCTTGCTCGACCAAGAGATAGGCCCAGAACTAAGACTAAGTGAGTAACCAGATGTGGACTTGCGATCAATGCTATCGCCAACCCAGTCAGAATCAGTAAACCCAATGAGATATAATGTAGAGTCTGTTGCATAATGAATCCCAAAGGTGATGGTTCCCTGTACATATCAAAGGATATGATTTGGATCTTTCCAATGTAGCTCATGTGGATCCTGCATGAACCTGGAAACTGCGCCAAATGCATATGAGAGGTCTGGTCTGGAGTGTGTGAGATACAACAAGCTCCCCACTAGCTATCTGTATAGTGTGATATCAACCAGTGGAGTCTCCCCACCATCCTCAAGTTTGACTCTTGATAGGAAAGAAATTGGAGCAGATTTGCAGTCTGTCATGTGAAATCTCTCAAGGAGATCTCGTGCATACTTGGCCTAAGACAGTTTGATTCCTAATGCATCTTGACTGATAGCGAGTCCAAGGAAGAAGTGTAGTGAACCCATGTCCATAATCAAAAACCTGTCATGTAGAATCCTCTTGACTGCAGCAATCGCTGAAGTCAAGAACCTGGTGATCAATAAATCATCAACATATAGAACTAAAAGTAGAAGTGAATCAACCGTCTTGAGCATGTAGACATTCAGGTCTTATTTACAACGTACAAAGTTTTGTGACAACATGTAGGAATCCATCTTGGAATACCATGCCCTCGAAGCCTGCTTGAGGCCATAAAGTGACTTCTTCAGTCGAAAGACCAAAGATGAGTCCTGCATAAATCCTTGGGGCAACTACATGTAGATATCCTCAGAGTGATCACCGTGAAGAAATGCATTCTTCACATCCATCTAATGGACTTCCCATCCCTTGGCTGCCACAATGGAAAGTGCCAATCGTATGGAATCTATCTTTGCTACTGGAGCGAAGGTCTCATCACAGTCAATACCATGAACCTGCTGAAAGCCTTTGGCGACAAGCCTGGCTTTGTATCTATTGATCTGTCCATCCGCTACACTCTTGGTCCTATAGACCCATTTGCATCTGACAAATTTCCTCCCAGAAGGAAGGGGAACTAGATCCCAAGTCTGGTTCTCGTGGAGGCAATTGTACTCCTCCTGCATGGCGGATTCCCAAAAGGGATTTCTAGAAGCCTCGCCATAAGACTGTGGATCTAAATATTGAACCAGGAAAAGATGCCTGAAGGGAAATGGTTCAGTGGCAGTGAGTGCAATAGGAGGCTCCTCGAAGTTAGATCGATTCCTCCTAGTATCGGATGGATCACCAACGAGATCCAATGCATCCTGAAGAGTAGTTTGTGCCCACTTGGGCCTCGTCTCTGGCTCTGTAACTGCATCTGGATTCTCTGACTCTGCATCTAACTGTACTAACTCTGAATCTAAATCATCTGAGTCCTCTGAATCATAAATCTTGTCTAAATAAGAGTCAACATGTGCTTTCTCATCATCTCAGACATGTGGAAGAATGAAGGTGTCTGCATGCGGCTGCTGAGGTGCATGCGATACACTTTCCTCGAATTGGAAACTATGCTCAATGATGAGCTGATTCGAGGAAATATCAATAAGCTGATATCCATTCACATTGTTGGGGTATCCAACAAAAATGCACCAGTTCTCTATGGATCAAGTTCCTTACTCTTTTCAGAGGGAATCCAGGCTCATGCACGTGAAACAAAAATGCGAAAGTGGGTCACTTCCGGTTTGAGGTTGCTCCAATCCTCGTAGGAAGTCTTATCCTTGACAGATCTATGAGGATATCTATTTTGGATGTATGTTGAGTAGTTAAGTGCTTCAGCCCATAGTCTCTATGGTAGTGACTTTGCATGCAACATGCAACATGCTATCTCCTTTAGAGATCGTTTTTTCTGCTCAGGAACTTCGTTTTGCTGTAGAGTGTAGGGAACTATATGCTGCAACTGAATATCTACCTCATGGAAAAGATTATGGATCTCATGATTTACACACTCTCCTCCATTATCAGTTTGGAGGACTTTGATCTTCTTTAAAGACCGTGTCTCAACCATCGCTTTGAAATCTTTGAGGTGTTGAAAGACCTTGGAGTTTTTCCTAAGAAAGTAGATCCATGTAAAACGTGAGAAATCGTCAACAAAAATGAGAAAAAACCTCACTTTGTTGATCGATGGATGCATAAAAGGACCCATGAGGTCACTTTGGATCAAATCTAAAGGTGCAGAAGCTCAGTGAGACTTTCCTTTGTCGAATTTTTCTTGAGGGTGTTTTCCGAGAACACATCCCTCACATACTCCCTTGGAGAAATGGATGTCTGGTAGACCATCAACTAATTTTTGCTTGCTAATATGTTGCATGTATCTGAAATTAAAATGTCCAAACATTTTGTTCCATATCCTACTACTTTCATCAACATGAGTAAGCAGTAAAGCAGAATTAGGTTCAATGAATTCAAAAAAAGTATACAATCTAGACTGATGATTTACCTCACCGGTAGCAACCCTGGATTTGGTTTTCATGTCATAGATGTCCACGGAATTTGGTGTGAATATGACTTTATTTCCAGTGCCAAAATTCATTATCTGATACACGGAGATAATGTTGACAGAAATCTTGGGAACATGCAACACATTCTCGAAGCTTCTGTTGGTGAGTTCAATCCTTCCTTTGCCGGTGATTTCGATAGAAGAGTTGTCCCCCAGTAGAATAGGAGGACCTTTGCATGCATCCAATGAATAATAGACTTCTTCTGAGGAAGCCATGTGATGTGAAGCTCCTGAATCTATGATCCAAGCATCGAGAGAGGAGTTGATGGAAATCAAGGCATGGATAAAATTTCCTTTCTTGGAATTCGGATCTTCTGGCTTCTTATTCTTGGCACCCTCGGGGATGTGATCTCCAAGGTTGTTTTGCTGAAGTATTTGAGACACCAGATTTTTTTTTTTTTTCATGCATGCATATTCTAAATGGAATCCTTTGTGATAGTACATGCATTTCTCCCCTTTTCTTCCCTTTTCCCCTTTGGATCCAGAGGCATCGGTGAAGGGTTTTGTGTACCCTTCCTTCTTCGGATGTGCATGAGATTTCCGTTTATATTTATATTTAGGTTTATAATATTTGTGGCTACCATCATGCACAATGAGTGCATGCACCCTTGGGCCTTTGATTGTGCCCATGTTGATGAGCTTGGTTTGCTCTTATGTCAGGGATTCGATAAAATCCTCAAGAGAAGGCATCTTCTAGGTAGCTCTAGAGGCGAATCTGACAGTATGGAATGTGGATAAAAATACAGATAATTTAGGACCAATCTTGGAGAAAATAGTGAGAACCATTTGTTTCTCCTCTGCCGATTAATCAACCCCGCAAGCTTTGAGTTCCGACAGTAAATCCTTGAATTTGGTAAAGAAATCTTGGATATTGTCGAAGATTTTTGGATCCAATGTGGGCAGCTCCACCTCCAGCATGTGTCCACTCATCTCATAATTTTTTCCAAATAGCCCTTCCAGGGTTTTCTAGGCTTCATTGGGAGTCTTACAAGAAGATATGTGAAAAAGGAGATCGGGAGAAATAAGACTGCAAATTGTTTCGAGTGCCTCATCCATGCGATTTAATTACTTGGATTTTTCTATGGCTAATTTTGCATCTGTATATGTATTCATGGTTAAATTGTACAACCCTCTGGATCAGATATGTATGGCTATTTTCTCCTTCCATGTAAAATAGTTGTAAGGTGTAAGAATGAATTCTTTTTGGAATTCCATCTTTCCGTTGTCTTCAATCTTTTGTACTTGCAAATAATTTTGGTGTAGCTTTTACTTAGCAGTCTGTCGGCTCTGATACCATGTAAATGTGTTGAACCTACATAGAATAGATCTAGATAAGAAATGATACACACATTTGCAGAGAGAATAAAAGAAAGAAGAAGGAGGAGAGAAAGAATGAAAGAATTCACATTAACCGTTATGAATAATGAATAATTTACACATGATATACTCTGTATAACTCAATGAGTTTGACTTTAGGATAAAAAATGCACCATAGTGGTGGTATAGATTGATATGGACACACACCAGCAGTTACGGGAGTGAACTACCACCTAGTCTAGTCTCGCAGGTAGTTACGAGAGTGAACTGCCACCTAGTTGAGTTAACTAGTCAACTAGTCTTCAGTTAACTGACTGAATAGAGAGTAGTGAGGATTTAACTTAGGGAATTGAGGCTAATGCGCCACTCTAGTGATGATACTAAGGAAATTTCGAATTAGCATGGTGATGATCCCAATGTTGCATGGTGACAAAACCAATGCAACATNAATGTTGCATGGTGACAAAACCAATGCAACATCTAAACTCAACTCAACTAGTCAAACTGAAGTGTCAACTGAAAGAGAATATTCTCCAAGTGGAATATTCTCCCCTAAATTATAGGAGACTGAATAATGACTAATTATGACTAATAAACAAGGAAAAACCTTGGGAAAAAGAAATCCTAGGTGTGTGTGAAGTAACTCTAACATCATAGTCACCTGCCACATCATCCTACCACATCATCATATGGTCTGCCACGTTGTTGTACGGACTACCACGTGGTGCTTTTCCATTGGTCCACGGATTGACCCAAAAATTCCAAAAATGAGTGACATGTGGTAGCCTCTAGTGATGCCATGTCACCATGATGACATCATGCTGATGTCAGCATGACACATGTCACCTTCTATGTGTGCCACACACATTGTACGGATGCTGACATCATCTGTACTGATGCTAACGTCAACAGTATGGATGCTGACTCATCCCTGCTGACTGGGCTAGGTTGAACAAAACTTTGACTGTGAATATATTTTGATCCTTAACTCCATTTGATGAGTCGTTTACGCTGTTGGAAATCTTGCAACGCACTCTTCACAATGATGCCAATTTCACTGAGTTTTGAGGAATTTGAATTTTTTCCCTTTCTCTATCTACTAAGGCCATTATGAGCTTCCTTAGTCTTCTCTGGATCCTTTTTGGATCACGCCTTCCCACTGAGAGATTTTTGGACCACCAAAATCTTTCATCGGACAACATATAAGTGAGGGAAGAGTTCCATCAACTTGTCCTTCTCAATCCACTTTTCCTTGCTTGGATGTGTGCCATTTAAGCCTACTCGAAGATAATCAACATCACCCCTACATGAAGTCCTCGTACTTCTGTCCAGGATGATATCTTCCTTTAACTCATCCAAGTACTTAGGAGAAAAATTATCAACTGAAGGTATTGAAACTTCCTCATCCTGATCCATGATCATGGGAGGCTAAAATTTTTTCAAGTTCTCCACATTTACAATTGAGTAGATCTGCATATAAGGTGGAAGATCTAGACGAAAAACATTGGTACCACTTTTCTCCAAAATAGTGAATGGTCCATAACGAATGGGATTGAGTTTATTTCCTTCACCCTTCAATCTTTCCTTGCTGATGTGAATCCATACCTGGTATCCAACTTGGAACTGATGATCAACCTTGTGTTTGTCATGTTGATCTTTATACTGTGCTTGAATTTTCTCCAACTGTTTCTTGACTACTTGGTGTACTTGCTAGATCCTTTGGATGAACATGTGGGCTTTGTCTTCATTTCTTTCTTCATTTGAATCGACATCTCTCCCATACATCAAGTCGAAAGGAAATTTAGGTAAATACCCAAAACATGTCTCAAAAGGTGAACACTGAGTGAAGGAATGTAAGGCTCGATTGTAAGCATGATGTACATAGGGTATCTATTCATCCCATAACTTGGGATGCTTGTTGCAGTAGCCTCAAAGAAAAAGTACCATTGCTCGGTTAACAACCTCTGTTTGTCTGTCAATCTGTGGATGGAAAGAAATTCTCCTCTTAAACTTCGTGTCCATCATTCTCCACAATCTTGTCCAAAAATCCCCAAGGAATCGAGTATCTCGAATCGAGATAATGGATGTGGGTAACCCAAAGTGAACCCAAACATACTAAAATAAGAGATTAGTAGTCTGCTCAAGAGTGATTTTCTTTTTACATGGAATTAAGATACACATATTCTTGAACCTATCTACTACAACATACAAATAATCATGACCCATTTTCGACATTGGTAAACCCCCTACAAAATCCATTGAGATACTTTCCCAAGGATGGGATGGAAAAGGTAGTGGTGAGTATAGCCCCAATTTTCTATTAGTGGTATTACAATTAGAACACATCACACACCCCTTTACATATCTAGTTACAATTTCTTTCATATGAGACCAATAACAAATCCTCTGCAGATGAGCCACAGTTTTTCCTACCCCAAAATTCCCATACACAAGAGAAGTGTGAGCTTCTCGTATTACATGGAATCATTCACTTGTAAGAATACATGGCTTTCCAAGATGGTAGAGTATTTTTTCCTACAGACAATAGTTCTCTCCTGTGCACCATGGGTTAGCTTCTCATATACTTCTTTAAAATCTTCATTAGTGGCATATTGTTCCACATAGATATCATGAGATAAAGAAGAATTATTCAAAATAATAGAAGTAACAATAGGAGGTCTAGAAAGCATATCATCTACCTTGTTACTCATACCCTTTGTGTACTTGATTACCAAATGAAATTGTTGTAGAAAACCCATCCATTTGTAATGTCAATATTGTTGCAGTTTGGTTTATGCTTGGATATACTGTAAGGGTTGATGATCTGTATGTATGATTGTTTCCTTCCCTAACAAGTAGTGCTTCCATTTCTTTATGCTTTGAACTAATGCATAGAACTCTTTATCATATGTAGGAGAATTAACAACAACTTGGTTAAAAGTTTCAGAGTGGTAAAATATAGGCTTACGATATTGCATCAATACTGCACCCATGGCGTATCTGCCAGCATCTATCTCGATCTCAAAGGGATGTTGAAGATTTGGAAGTGCTAATATTGGTGTGGTACTGATATTTTCCTTCAAAGTATCGAACGATTTTTTTTTCTTTCCTCCCCACTAAAAAGTGTTCTTCACATTGGTCAAGGCATGCAAAGAAGTTTCTATAAAGGATAAGTTTGAAATGAATCTCCTCCAATACTCGAATGCACATAAGAAGCTCTATATATTAGTTACTCTTTTGGGATCATGCCAATTCACAATTACAAAAATCTTGGAAGGATCAATTTTTAATTGTCCTCCTCCTACAATATGACCTAACTACACAAGTGCAGTCTTACCAAATTCACATTTGGACAATTTTACATACAACTTTTCCCTTTGAAAAGTATCCAATAATTGCTTTACATGTCTTACATGTTCATCCCAAGTCTTGCTAAATATAAGAATGTCGTCTAAATATACAATCACAAAATTATCTAGAAAATACCTGAATACATCATTCATCACACACATGAAAGTTGTTGGAGAATTACAAAGCCCAAATGAGATAACTATCCACTCAAACAATCCTTGTTTGGTTTTAAAGGAAGTCTTCAATGCATCCTATTCTGCAACCCTGATTTGATGGTATCCACTATGCAAATCCAACTTAATGAAATAAACAACATTCTTTAACTAATCAAGTAAATCATCTATATGAGGAAGAGGGTATCGATTTTTCACCATGATTTTATTTAATGCCTGGTAATCGACACACATTCTCCATGTGTCATATTTCTTTGGAACCATCATGACCAGAGAACCACAAGGAGATGAGATGGGCTTGATGACCCCTTGATCCAATAAGCCTTGTACTTTCTTCTTGATCTCCATCATCTATACGACTGACATCCTGTACATGCCCACATTAGGAAGAGGAGAATCTTGTTGAAGATGTATTTCATGTTGGATTTCCCTCTTAGGAGGTAATCCATTTGGTTCCTGGAAAATATCGTCATACTTAGAAACAATATCAATTATTTCTTTCTTATGAGAAGGATCACATCCTTGGAAAGCGTCAGATGTTCCGACATATTTCTCCCTTACGACCATGAGTACATATCTCTTATTAGTGTTTATGAGTCTCTTCATTTGTATTGCACTAACAAGTGTTGTGTTTACCCTCATGTTGTTGGCTCTAACAATATATTAAACTGCCCCCTTATTAAGGTGTTATTTGTTCTCATGATGAAAGAATATTGCTTTCACATATATCAAGTGATACAACATCCAAATCCACTTCATCAATCAATTTTGAAACAATAGCAAATATGACCCTACATTTCTTGGTGACATTAAGTTTTTCTTTATCACATACCAAACCAAGGGGATAAGTCATTGGATGCGGTTTAGTTTCAAGACCCATCTTTTTTACAAGTACTTCAGATATCAAGTTTACTTGGGAACCTAGAACAAATAATGTATCTATCTTAGTGTGTTTAGATACAACTCTTATATGAAATAATTCATTCCTCTTTCATTCATCATCATGAGATTCATTATTGGAATTTGAACTAGCATGAAGGGAATCTTTACCTTGTACTCCAACCACTGTGATCTTTCCTTCATCTCCTAAATCGGAAACAAGATCTTGTTGCACCATAACAACGGTATTTGTCTTCCCCTTTCCACCTAATTGTTTCTGTCTCTTCTCTAGATGTAGTTTCCAATAGTGTTCATCATCGTGACCAATTTTCTTGCAATGAGTGCAAGATGGTTTTCCTTCTTCTCTCTTTACAGTGGCGGTCTTCTTGTCCTTCATTTTAAATTTATTAAATGGATTATGTGAGAAATTGGAAGGTTTCTTTGTGGGATCTTCTTGAACATGCTTTCCCCTGTTCTCAAGGGGAGTGGCTTGCACACAAACTTCATCAATACTGGTGGGGTTAAACAATAGAAAAGTATGATGAATATAATTGTGAAGTGTGCCAACATACTTCATTAAAGTTTCATAAGAATCCAAAGGAATGTTTAATGCAAGATCTTTCTTCCTAAATTCTTTTGTGAAACTTTGTACAGTTTGACCTTTACTTTGTCTTAAAAAATTTCATTCCATCATTGCTTTATGTAAATAACCTAATGCATAAAATTGCTTCCTTATCGCTGATTTAAATTCCGACCATGACGAAAGAATATTACAACACTTACTTATGTACTGAAGTTTTCTCTCCCACCATACAAGAGCGGTGCCTTCCAAATGAAGAGAATCCAATTGCGCTTTAACTTCCTCTTCATCAACTTGTTGAACACGGTGATATACTTCAACCTATCGGATCCAATTATCTAGATTTTCAGTATTATCATCTCCATTAAACATAGGTAAAGCAAATTTTACATCAATATTTAATAATGGTTTCTTAAAAGACGCATTTTGGCTAGAATGATGAGAATGATGAGAATGCTTAGAGGAAGACGAGATAGAACTTGAAGGTGAAGATGGAGGCTCAGGAGGGTTTCATCCAACCCCTTGATTTACTAAAGCATTATCATCATATTGTTCTTCCTTTTTCTTGGCTTTGTTCTCCATCCTCTTCTCATAGTCTCCATACATTCGCTCGACCATTTCTGACATTCAATAAAGGACCATATGGAAGTTTTTCTCCTATTCATCATGCTTGTCCTCTTCTACCATTTTCTTCCTTTGAGATGCATGGCCAAATTCAGGATTGAAAGTATTAAGAGTTCCTTCACCCTGCTTATGATTGGCCCTATTAATCATTCACACTCAACAATTCAACTCAAATATGACTTCTCTAATACCAACATGATCTAGGATCTTTTCATCGAAGTGACTTATAAATAATTGTATTAAATGAGCATAAATTAAAGTGCACCATTAAAGAAGGAAAATCTCAATAAAGAATATACATAAGCTTCAAATATGAACACAAAAACTTGATAACAGAGTTCGTCCCTGGTGGACTACGTCTCTGGGTCCTACTCTCAAATGGGTAGGCCTTTTTATTAACTCAACAAAAGAATTTCGAAAAATAAATAAGTATACATCATTCTGGAATTAAGCTGCAGAAGCATTGCTCATATCAGAAAACAGACAACACCATTGAATTCATGGCGTCGAAGTACCCAAAAATGAATGTCTCCACACCTCAATCCGACTATGGCACTCCCAGGCACTTGAGAAATCTTGTCTCGATTTTTGTGCCTGCTCCCTGCATTTAATTCTATATACTGTGTCTCGGTTTCCATGCCCAGATGTACCGTCGCACCGTCTCTTCGTCTGTGGAAATACTCATCTTAAAAAGAAAAAGTGGGGCGGACTACACAATGTAGTCCGTTGGCCCAACGGTGGCAGATGCTATTGTTAAGTCATTGTATGGGGTAGGTCTCGGGGTTGATCTCGCGGGCCTGCCTTTTTTTATTTTTGAAATTTGGTTTTCGGGCCCTCATTGGGAATTTTCCCACTTCCACGTGGCAGCCCATGACTAGGCCACGTTTGATCGAGATTATTTTCGGCATGAAATGAGAGTGGAGATATAATAAAGAAATGTACCAAGATATCTCAAATATCCAATAATATAATAGAAATGTACCATAGATGCAACCATAAACACAAGATACAGTGATACACAATTTTCTATTAATGGGCGAAAATGTACAAAGATTGTAAAAATACAGAGTGAAAGACTCGCTAGATGGTGGTAGATTATCTCTGAGAAGAGATGTGATGGATACTTGCATTCACAAGACGTTGATTTTACAATGAGGCTCCAAAGGCCTTTTTATCATAAAGAAAATCGAAAACCCTAACCCCAGAAGATGAAAAGCCAACAGTTTTGTGGACCCTGTTTTGGGTAGTTTGGTGTATCAACTTCCCAGGGGCGTAACTTTGGCATACAATCTCCATTTGGGGTGCATAATAGATCGTTGGAAAGGTATCATCGAAGTGATTTATTTTGGGGGATCAATTAGAGCCTTTGGCTGTCATTGAGAACCTTGATCCTGAAAAACCTTCACTTAGACCCTCAAAATGGCCCTGGAAGTTAAAAATTGCTAAAAATAGTAAATTACCAAAATTGCTAAAAAATTGTTTTGAGCCAGTTGGAAAAAGTGGGTGGCCACCAATATCCACCTAGATCAATCCTCCATTGTTAGGAATAAATGATATCCATTTCATTGAGTTCCCAGGGGAGAGGGAAAAGCGTTTGTTGAATCTGCATCTTGATGAGTTGCTTGCCTTGTTGGAGAAGTTGCGTTGCTTAGCTTATTGAAGGTTGTCACGAACCTGTGGCTGGAAAGGTTGGACCTTTTTAACCAGTCTAGATACATGAGATGCATGTGTGTAGAAGGAATTTTTACACTTTGCTGCAATCTTGTCAACCTGCTTCTGTTGGATAGAAGGTGCTTGGATTGAGGTTGCAATGTGTTCTTTTGTTCACGCTTTGAGCAAAATGTGAAGAAGCTAAATTTTATAGTATGCGATACTACCTTGCGGCACTGTTTAGGTGGGACAATATTCGGAATTACCTTTGGTATTCTGTAGATATGACCCCCCAAAGTAAAAATGACACTATAGGGTCGAGAATCATAAACAACATGGCGCTTCCACATATATGGTTGGCCCAAGAGAACATCATAAACATCTAGTGGGAAAACATCACATAATACCTGATCCTTGAAGGGATGGATGCCATATGAAAATCAACACTGTTGCCTGACATAGAGATCTCATCCCTGGAAAATCCAACCAATGTTGTATGGTTGCGGGTTTGGTGTTGTCGACAATCCCAACTGTTTGATGACCTCTGCTGAGATGAGGTTCTTCTGGCTTCATCTATCAACAATAAAATGCAGCGGGGTCCCTTTCACCCACATTTGTGAATGAAAAAGGTGCTCCCCCTCTTCAGGATCTATTGGTTCTTCTGGTTGAATTGTTGTGGTCACGACAATAACAGTGGGGTCTGCGTCGATGATCTGTCTTTTACCATTATTTTCAGAATCAGATTCTGAATCAGGGTTCAACTCCTTGTCTTTGATCTTAGCCACCAATGACTATTTTAAGCGACATTCATCAGTGTTGTGCTAGGGGATTTTATGGAAATCAGACCATTTTTTGGCGTCCTTCATCTTCCCATGACCCTTCTTTTCTTGTGGCTTAGAATGGTTTTTAGAAAGCTATTTGTTAGGTTCACCTTTCTTGTACTTTGGTTGTTGCGGATTTGCAGATCCGAACTCCCGTTTGTTCCGATGCCTAAATTTCTTCTTGATTTTAACAACATATTGATACACAACACCGAGTGATGATATATCTAGAAAATCCATTTTAGTTTGGATGTATCTGTGTAGATCCCCATGGTATTTCAAAACCAAATGTCACTCACAGTCTTTGATACCGAGCTTGGTGCATAAAGTATGGAAGGTATTGGTGAACTCTGACACTTCTTGTCCCCTCTCTTGTCGCATTTTGGTCCATCTCATGTATTGGTCCTCATAGTTTCCAACATGGTAATATTGTTCCTTGACCGCATCAACAAAAAAATCTCAAGTGGTATCGGCCCCATATATTCCAGATTCCTCTGTGGAAAGTTTCTCCCAGTAATTTTCCCACCAATGTTTGACATGGGGGAGAGCCTTAAGGAGTGTGAAGGTGATCGTTTCCCTATCAGAAAAATGGTGAACAGAGAAATGACCTTCTGGCAGATTTAACCATTTGTCTAGGGCATCTGCATCTATCTAACCTTGAAATACAGGAATATCAAAATTAACATGTACCTTGAAAGGTGAGGTTCCTCCAAAGTGGTCACTTGATGAAGACACTCCTATTTTTATCGAAAGGCATTGAAGGATGTGATCCAGGGGATCAAATTTTGCTTAAAATTCAAAGTGCTCGGAATCACTTCAAATCAAACGGGTGTGTAGGCATCGTCGTCACGAACCCAATGCAACTCGTTTGGGTTCAAACGGACGTTGGATGAGTGAGATGTCACGTTCTGTTCAAATCATCAAAGAGGCAAAAAAAATGTGTTGATTGTACAGTCCGTACAAATGCTGACATGGTAGGGCCGTACGACACATGGAAGATGCTGAGTTGGCAGGGCTGTGCGACACGTGGCAGGTGTTGGTTGGTAGTTGGATGACGAATCGTTTCTTGACACATGGCATTGCTGGTGAATGGATTGGTGACACGTGGCCCAAACAAGGGCCGCCATGTGTCACCTTGGCTATGGTTTAAAATTTGTGTAGTCGGCAGGACTCGACCCCGCGACCTCTGGGCAGGGTAAGAGCCTTGGGAAGGGTCGCCCAACTGGCACACCCACCATTGATTCTTAACATATATATGGTATAAAATTTATTTAAATTGAATTATGTTGTGGTTTGGGGCGCGGTCCGGGTTGGGGCTTAGCCCCGACCCCCGGTCACATATAGCCACCATATAACCATTGTCGCGTGCATTTTTCAAATGAAAACAGAGCACACGCACTTTTCCACTTGGTGTTACCATATGTTTTAAAACCTTGGCCCCTTTTTGTATGTGCGCGCGCTCACATGGTGACCCATATGTGCACAGTTTTGGCGGTTAGGGGCTAGGCGTGCCCTAACCGTCCTACTGTTTGCACCATTTTGCGGTTGCACCCGGTGCTAGGTTTTAACAAAAATATGAGCGTAGGGGCTAGGTTGAGGAGACAAAGGTGCATTTTGTCGATCCAAAGACAACAAGTTTGATGGGGAACTTCCAGGAAGCCTATCTTCTTCAATTTTTGGCCAAACCAGGTGCTGAAAAAGCCCAGCTAGGGGTTTTTGGACATTCTAAATCCATTGGAGCCATCTATTTGGAATTTTGAGCATTGTAAAGAACATATTTTAGCACTTTGAGAAAATAATACAAAAGATCCATTGGAAGTTGGACTAGGAGATGTAGCCCAAGAGAGGGGTGAACTCCTTTATCATTTGTTGTGTTATGTGTTTTCTGTTCACTGTTATTTGTTGCTTATTATATGCACCTTGAATGTGTAATTTATATAAAAGTTGTGTTTGAAAATTGATCCATTTGCATAAGAAAACTTGAATTAAAACTTGCAAATATTTTCAAGAATACAAGTCTTTATCATTTTCAGATCAAGTTGGTATCGGAGCTTAGGTTTTTGAAGGCTTGATTGTTTGCAAGTGTTTTGTTTTCTGATGCTCACAAGGTTGAAAATCACAAGAGGATAAGGTCAACTTGTAGAGCCAAGTTCTCATCCTTCAAGAAGAAAGATTATATCATCACTTCAAGCTTCAAGGAGGCATTCACCAAGTATGGCTCATGAAGAGAGTCATGAAAATATTCCTACAGAAGATGAAGATCTCAGA
>SNQJ01S0019048.1:88552-100628 GCA_010110895.2 Picea sitchensis | reverse complement strand
GATGAAGTTTGGCTTTACATTAGTAAGGAGAGGCTTAAAGGAGAAGGTAAAAAACTGAAACCAATTCGATATGGTCCTTTCAAGATTCTTGATAAGATTGGTAACAATGCCTTCTGTTTGGATTTACCTCCTTATATGCAAATGTATGTAGTTGTTAATGTTGAGAATTTGAAATTGTATGAGCCTCCTTTGATTGATGATCAAGGAGAACATGTTCAGATTCTTTCTATAGATGATTTCTCCCTAGAATATCTTACAGAACGACATGAAGACACAATCCTTGGCAGGAGAATGAAAACTTCGAAATGAGGAAATGTGGAATATCTTCGAATTGGTCTTAAAGGCACAAATCCAAGAAAATCCAAGTGGATTGAGGTTGGAAAGGCGAGGGAACTATACACTCATCTTCAGATAGACTGAAAATAGTCTTTTGGAGGTCCAAAAGCTTTCCAATGGGGAGGTGTGATCTAGGGGATCAAATTTTGCTCAATATTCAAAGTGCTTGGAATCGCTTCAAATCAAACGGGTACATAGGCCTCATCGTCACGAACCCAACACAACTCGTTTGGGTTCAAATGGATGTCGGATGAGTGAGATATCACGTTCTGTTCAAATCATCAAACAGGCAAAAAAAATGTGCTGACTGTACAGTTTGTACATTCCGTACGGATGCTGACGTGGCAGGGCCATACGACACGTGGCAGATGTTGAGTTGGCAGGTCCGTGTGACATGTGGCATATGTTGGTTGGCAATTAGACGACGAATCGTTTCTTGACACGTGGCATTGGTGGCGAATGGATTGGTGACACGTGGCCCAAACAAGGGCCGCCATCTGTCACCTTGGCTATGGTTTAAAATTTTTGTAGTCGGTAGGACTCGACCTCGCGACCTCTGGGTAGGGGAAGAGCCTTGGGAAGGGCCGCCCAATCAGCGCACCCATCGTTGATTCTTAACATATATATTGTATAAAAATTATTTAAATTGAATTATGATGTGGTTTGGGGCACGGTCCGGGCCGGGGCTTAGCCCCGGCCCTCGGTCACATATAGCCACCATATAACCATTGTCGCGCACATTTTTCAAATGAAAATGGAGCCCGCGTGCTTTTCCACTTGGTGTTACCATATGTTTTAAAACCTTGGCCCCTTTTTGTATGTGCGCACGGTCACATGGTGACCCATATGTCCACAGTTTTTGCGGTTAGGGGCTAGGTGTGCCCTAACCGTCCTACAGTTCGCATTGTTTTGTGGTTGCGCCCAGTGCTAGGTTTTAACACAAATATGAGCATAGGGGCTAGTTTGAGGAGACAGAGGTGCATTTTGGCGATCCAGAGACAGCAAGTTTGAAGGGGAACTTCCAAGAAGCCTATCTTCTTCAATTTTTGGGCAAACCTGGTGTCGAAAAAGCCCAGCTAGGGGTTTTTGGACGTTTTGAAGCCATTGGAGCCATCTATTTGGCATTTTGAGCATTGTAAAGAACATATTTTATCACTTTGAGAAAATAATACAAAATATCCATTGGAAGCTGGACCAGGAGATGTAGCCCAAGAGAGGGGTGAATTCCTTTATCATTTGTTGTGTTATGTGTTTTCTGTTCACTGTTATTTGCTAGTTATTATATGCATCTTGAATTTGTAATTTCTATAAAATTTGTATTTGCAAATTGATCCATTTGCATAAGAACACTTGAATTAAAACTTGCAAATATTTTCAAGAATACAAGTCTTTATCATTTTCAGATCATGTTGTGGAAAAAATTCTCCATCATTTCATCCCTCTGTCTAGTGAGAGCTTGCTCAAGCAATAAATTAATAGAATCTTCTACTCCGTCATTTTTATTTTCTTCTGCCATGGAGGGTTTCTTGGGCATGCGAGAGTGATTGTCCTCAATATATACAATCTTGATACCCAACTTGCTATACTCGGACCTCGTCAGGGACATGCACTGAAAAATGATCAAGAGTAGCCTGCTCTGATACCATTGATTCAAATTATTTTCAGCATGAAATGAGAGTGGAGATATAATAAATAAATGTACAGAGATATCTCGGATATCCAATAATATAACATAAATGTATCAGATATGAAACCATAAACACAAATATACAGTAATACACAGTTTTCTATTAATGAGCGAAAATGTACAAAGACTGTAAAAATACAGAGTGAAAGACTCGCTAGAATGGTGGCAGCTTATCTCTGAGAAGAGATGTGATGTCTACTCACATTCTCAAGAAGATGATTTTAAAATGAGGCTCCAAAGGAATTTTTATCATAAATAAAATTGAAAACCCTAACCCCGGAAGATGAAAATCCAATAGTTTTGTGGACCCTGTTTTGGGTAGTTTGGTGTATCAACTTCCTGGGGGCATAACTTTGGCATACGATCTCCATTTGGGGTGCACGATAACTTGTTGGAAAGGTATCGTTGAGGATATTAATTTTGGGGTCTCAATCAGAGCCTTTGACTATCATTGAGAACCTAGATCCTGAATAACCTTCATTTAGGCCCTCTAAATGGCCCCTGAAGTTAAAAACTGCTAAAACTAGTAAATTACCAAAATTGCCAGAAACCTGTTTTGAGCCAGTTCGAAAAGGTGGGTGGGCACCGATATCCACCTAGATAACCATGGAAGGAAACCATTGTGCCACAATAACCACTTTCACAGTCAACTTACACATCACCTACCACATCAGCCTGCCATGTCATCGTATGGTCTACCACGTGGCTATATAGACTGCCACGTGGATCTTTTTCATTAGTCCACAAATTGACCCGAAAATGCCAAAAATGAGTGACATGTGGCAGACTCTGGTGTTGCCACATCAGCATGTTGACATCAAAATGTCACGTGTCTCCTTCTATGTGTTCCATGGACACTATACGGATGCTGACATCTTCCATACTGATGCTAACGACAACAGTACGTATGTTGACTCATCCCTGCTGACTAGGCTAGGTTGACCAAAACTTTGATCGTGAATATATTTTGATATGTAACTCTGTTTGATGATACATTTACGTCATTGGAAATATTTTGACGCACTCTTGGTGATGATGCCAATTTAACTGAGTTTTAAGAACTTTGATTTTTTTCCCTTTCTTTGTCTGTTGAGGCCATTCTGAGCTTCCTTAGTCTTCTTTGGATCCTTTTTGGATCAATTGATCATGATAAGATCAAAAATGATCCTATGATTCTAAATCTCAGGAGAGGTCACATGCAGAGAATCCATGTACATAAGGAATAACGAAGTTCAAAGAATTAAGAGCTCAGGAGGGTTAGTGACTGAAGATCAACGCATAAATGAATGCACAAACAATTATTAAAAAGCTCAAGAGAAATAGCGATGAAATAGATCAGAAGCAAGAAACATTAATTGAATCTCATAAGGGAAAGTGCATTATAGAAACACAATAGGGATCAAATTCTCAACAGATCAACGATATTCATTCAGTTGGAATCCAGGTATAAACCCAAAATCTCAAAAGAGATGACACATAGGAGTCTTAGAAGAGATGGCGCACAAGAGTCGTCCATTATCATTTTGGGACAGTCCAGAACCATCAGATCAAGAGATAATCAACTTTAGCGCTGACCACTCTAGCGAAAATAAGCCAAGAACATATGAAATTACCCAAAGGTCGAAGCTCCCAATTAATGGAAACCATTGATATGAAGTAGAATATGTGAACCATCAGATTAGGAGATAGTCAACTCCAACACTAACCAACTCTGGTGGAAATTGGAGCAACAATTACTTAGACCTACGAATCCCCAATGCTCTGGAGTCACGAACTCCCTTTGTCCATCAGATCAGAAATTCCTTCAGTCGTTGATATATTCAAAGCATGCCAAGAAGCATGCCGACCAAATCGGCACTGACCAACTTCAGTGAAAATTACCTGGAACTCCAAAGCCTCGAAGTCCCAAAGTCACAAACTCTCGTTGACCATTGGATCAAGAAATCCAATCAATCGTTGATCTAGATTACCTATGACTGTTATATCTAGGAGGAGTACATGTGACACATCAGGAGATCCATGTCAGCAAGGACATGTGGAACATTCATGGTGACAAGTGTCAAGGTCTAGTTGGCACTTTAGGTATGCAAAATTCACGAATCTAGGTGACACGTGGCAACCAATTCCACGTCAACAATGATGTCATAAATATATGTCACTCAAGGAGTAAGTCCATCAGGGATATCCAGTTTCTACTACCAGCAAATACCTGAAGCATCAAAGGTCAAAGTTAATGATGGTCATTGATCTAATATCTTTCAGGTTCTCTCGACTGTTGATCAAGTACATTGGAAGGATAGAGTAAACGTAAATCACAAAGTAACACTAATCATTGATATAATTTTGGAGCATTATTTACTGTTGATCAAGTACAGTGGAAGGATAGAGTAAAGCATAAACCACGAGGTAACACTAACCATTGATCTACTTCAGGAGCATTCTCAACCATTGATCAAGCATAGTGGAAGGATAGATTAAGCAGAGGTGTTAGCCAACAGAAAGCGATCACCACTTCTTTATGACTTATTCGGTAGGTTATCACTACGGAGGAATTGAACTACTAAGAGTTCTAGTAACCCAAAGTCTTGGAGTACTAAAGCTCCAAAATAACATCTGGACCATTGAAGTTTATGGACACACGTCAACTCAAGATTAACACTTCAGTGAAATTTAGTCTGGGGGAATTGGAATTTTATAAAAATAATAAACCCTCGAAGTCGTGAAGTACCGGAGGAAACGACAATTGTTCATCTCACGATTGAATCCCAACCATTAGATAAAGATAATAAAATTGTGAGAAATGAGTCTTTTAAAAGAATGTTCAGACCATTGATTTGAAATCGTGATCAACGATGAGGATTAAAACCAATTGAAGTTGCTCGAAATATAACACTCTGGAAGATATCACTTTGGAGATAAAAATATTGGGTGAAAGAAGAGATAATGCTTAAATTAATAAGCTCATGGTTCTGCACATATGGTCATATGAAAAACATGGTTTGAAGGAAGCACCTCTGTAGAACTCGATTTCTGCAACATTTGCAGTGACATGTTTTTAGCTAGAACGGAATAAAATGCAAAACAATGGATTTGAAGTCTTTGAATCAAACTAATAATAATAATAATAATAATAATAATAATAATATAAATTATTATTATTAATTCAAATGAAGAGGTGTAATGGTTCAAACAAAGGGACATAATGCTTCAAACTCATACACATTAGGAGACTATATAAACAAAGTATGGTGAACAAAATATGTAGTTGAATTTGTTGAAGTATATATATTTATATATAATGGATTGAATGAAGGTTCATTCTATCATGTTGGTGCCTGTTTAGAAGATGGGTCTTGTATGAGGATTGGATTCCTCACATCTCAATTGGATCTAAGATCAACAATTTGGGACTTGTTATGAGGGTTGGATTCCTCATTTCTCAGTTGGATCTGAGAACTACAAGTTGGGTCTCTCATAATTATTTGAAGTTGAAGATATTCAAACATTAATCTTATGTATTCATTCAAGTTAAACAAATAAATAAAATATTTGTTCTTTTATTTATTGGTTGAGAAAATGAAATAAACATATATTGTTCAATTAATTTATGAAAAGCAGAAATTTTTCCAAAGTTTTGTGACACTGATTCACGCCCCCCCCTCTCAGTGTCAAGTGTACATTTCAACACATGTCCTAACAGAAAGAAGACCATCATGTTGGGTATCTCTCCCAATAATGTAGATTTACTCCTCAAGTATTTTGGGGTATAGATAGCCATATATGAAATAAAATGATGATTTTCAAGCCAAGGATAGTCCATAAGGCATGTGTACAAGAACATTATTTGGAAAACATGGGCCATAGGAAAGAGAAGCCAAGAAGTTTCAAGAAAAGAGAGCACCAGGAAGCTTCCAAGGAGGGGAAAAATAAGTGGAAATGGGGGGGAGGATAAGAAGATGAAAATCACCTCACGTTAGTTCGAGGATCCTAGCAACCATTGAAGCCATTGCAATATTGATGGGAACCCTGAGGATAAGTGTTGGAAACTACATCCAGATTTGAACCCCAAGAGCCGAAAGAAAGATCCAAATAAAAAGAATCGTATAGCCATGGATTCAAGAAATCAGGTTGAAAGCATCTTTGATATGTATGGGAAAATTGTTTAAAAATTAGTGTAGAAGGAGGGGAATGTTTCATCACCAGTGTTATCACTCTGTAATTTCCAAGGCTAAAGAATAAATGAACAAAGGTAACCACAAAACCACTTTGGAGTCTAGGATCTATCCCTCCTAGACTTAGAGAGGGATCTCTCTATAAGATTTAGCTTTGTTAGCTAGAAATTTTAGGCTATTTATGATAGTACAGGGTTTGGTTTTTAAATTGGTTGGCTGGAATAGGAAGGGAAGTCCATTGGGAAATGGAGTCAAATAAACTTAGTTCAATCAAGGGAGTTTCTACAATAAAAAACTTACAGGGCAGGATAGGCACCTTTGTTGGATTCTTGATATTGTTGAGAGATATGATAGAAAAGGCGAGGAAAGAGGATTGTACTAGAGAAATTAAGATTTCTGAAACTAACCCTCTAGTAGAAAACACATAAATTATCCAAAGATAGAAACAGAGTGTACTTTTAAACAAATTCTTCTCTTAATATTCTATTGAATAATCTAGGAAGAAACCAGGATGTAATCGGGAAAATATATTACAGAAGAGACACTTCACCAAATAGATATGCCACAGGAATCCTAAAAATCTTGTCTTGTATTGCTGAGATTTGATTAAGGGGGGTTCTGTGAAATGCTTTACAATATTGGTCCTATCCTACTAATGGGTCCCAAACACTAATACTTTGAAATCAAAAGTATTTATTAATTTTACAAATGGCTCCTGCCATAAATGAACATGATGCTTTTTAGGGATATTTAAACTGACTAAATATAATTACAAAAATAGAAGGATCATGTAGATCTGCGTGAACTTCTAGTGTTGATTTGATGTCATCCTTTTATGATATGTCTTAGACTTCGGCTGCATTGACTATGTTTTTCTACTGACTGTGGTTGTTTATGCAAGTATTATGCATTAAGATCTGGAATTTGTGATCGACTGTTGATTTTAAACTGTAAGATGTCTTCATGTCTTTGACATCTATAATGGGATCAGAATTACCTCCACGAACCCTGTTACTGTTCCTTAACTTGGCCATATGTCTCTTCAAATAACTGCACCATGAGAAATAATTATTGTTGATGGTGGGTGATGGCGATTTCCAGCTTAGCTCGATGCGGGCTCATTTTGGAACAGTCAACAATCAATGGTCATGTGGTGAAATGTGATTGGTTAATGGCTGATATGACGTGGGCGGCAAGGATGAGAAGTAGCGGTGGTGAGATGAGTAGGTGCGGGGGTGTGAGTGTTAGGGATAGGTAGAGAGGTGAATGATATCGGGAAAGAGAGGATAGGTGGCATGCGATATGACGTGACAGGCAGGAGGGTAAGTGGAGGACAAGTTTTGAGTAGAGAGAGGAATTTTCCATTTTGCAGGGGTGCGAGAAAGTGGTTTGAGAAATCCCACTTTTCGTTCTGCAATGCACTTGGTGGCGCCACGTATTCCATAGAGAAAACCATGGTTTAAATTGTGGGACCTCCCTTCGAAATTAAAACCTGCACAACTTCACCCCCCACAATCGCTCTCAATCATTGATCTCGAGAGAAGGTACGTGGAAACAGATACCACAATCCGAAGCCTGGGTGCTCCGAAAGGTTGGGGATTATGGACAACCCATAACTTGTAAAGCCTAGAGTGATATGGTGGCCTGGTGTGGGGAAACTACCATTCCAAATCCCTCCCCCATCATTAAAGGAAGAAAGATCATAGGGGTTCGGGATTGCAAAAGAGTCGTTGATCTGGGCACTAATAATTACCGTCGTTGAGATAAGCGCAGGAGATTAACCACTATCCTGGATCCCCCCCCCACCCCCCCCAACATTAAACATGGAAAGGTTGGGGGGGTCTGAAATTCACTAAGGGTTGTCGATCTGTGAGGTGATGGATGTCACCGATCCAGATCTGTGCAAGAGTTACCCACTCCATGAAAAAACGTCTTATCCATTGAAAACTTAGGATAAAAATTATGCATTGGGTAGCGCTAAACTTGTTTTTTTTCCCTTTTGCATTATAATTTCATTTTCCTAAAAGTGGCCAAATTTAATCAAATAAGGGTATAATTCAAAATGCAAAACCCTGTTTATGTTTTCTTCGCTTTTTACTTTGGGAAATTATTGGTAGAATGGAATATCATTTCCCATATAAAATCACTAAAGGAATAAATCTCAATCACCATCTGATCCTATAAAATATAGGGTCATAACAGTGGCTCCACTTGAGTATGGTGCTCTCCTTGTGAGGTGCCGAGAACACCATAGACTAAATAGCCTTGTTCATTGGGATGATCCCGAAAACTTGCAACCTGTAACTCTTCATCTGAAATTGAAACCCGAAATTGAAACACACACACTATAAATATGAACTGAAGCTTGAAGATGAGACTGAAATTCATACTGAAAACTGCACTGAAAAATAGTGGAAGGCGTGCTCACCAAACCGAGCTTATTCATACTAAAAATATGACCACTAAAAATATGCTTACCTAGTAATCTTACTTATATGCAATCCTATTCTAACGTGCTAAAAGTATGCTTAATTAGGTAATGACAAAATGACAATGAAGCCAATCCAGTAGTTGATCCAACAATTCTTCTCTTTCCCTGTTTTTAACCAAACTTAGAACTAGAGTTTGGAAGGGAACTAGAAACTGGTTGTTAGTTTGATCTCCACCATAGAGAGCTCTAGAAACATAAAAAACAAAAGAGGTACTAGAAATTAGTTGGAATTATGAAGTGAAAAACTCCTCCATATATGTAGCTATAGGATCATGATAAATATGATCTATTCCTTGGTGTTCAACGTATTCAATAGACTCGAGGTCATCATACAACTTATAATTTAACTGCAAATTTTTAGATGAGTTTTGTAATGAGAATCCTGCTAAACAAGATAGTGAAACTAGTTTCCTAATCAAGTTTTTATCATCTATGTTTGTAGTCTCATAGTCAACTAATGGAAAAGGACTTTGGCTACATATATTATCCAACATATCATCTATTGGATCTTGGAGAGATTGAGAATATTGTTGCATTGGTTCCAATGAAACATCATAATTTTCTATAGGCTTACAAGTCCTTGCTTCAGATATATTAGCATCATTTTTCCTCAAAAACTGAAATGAATCAAAACTTAATGGTACAAAGTTATGCTGCATCAATTTATCTGTGGTTTGGAAATCAATGTAACTCAGGGGCTGTAATTTCGGAGATAGAAAAGATTCCATATAATAAATGACATCCTCAACTGAATCATCAAAGGATTCTCCATCCCTACTATTTACAACCTGATGGTATTCTTTCTTATAGTTTTATCTCAGAAATTGAAATGAGGAGAAACATAAGGGCAAAGTCTTTTCACTTACTTGAGAATTTTCTGCATTTTCCTCATTGCTGTCATGATTAATATGCACATGTTGATTGTCATATTTGAGTTGTTGTAACTGAGCTTCTTCCTCCCAAAAACATGTTGTTGGTTTCTTTGAAGAATCGACCTTGATGTAGTCATCATCATATTGATCATACTTGGGTAGATCATCCATAAAAGAAAAATAATCAAGCATACACATCAGATCAGTTGATTTCTCCTCTACAAGATGATTTTGAGTTTCATATTTGACCATGTTGTGAATTGAATACATAAAATAATCAGTTTATGATTTGTGATACCAAGGATGGGCTGCAAAATGCTTAGTAACAATGACCCTTCCTTTTTCTGAAACAAATGGGACCTGGTTTTTTTGAACAACAAGTTCTTCTCTTATGATAATGTTCTTCATTATCTCTTTCATTATGCTTGTTAGAATGTCTAGTTTCACTTCTGAAGATGTTAGATGCTTCTTTTCCATGTTCTTTCTTTCTTCTGCCTTCAACATTGACCTCTTGATCAGAAAATTGGCTTCTACATCTATTGCACTATCCTACATTTCTTTGAGTGTTGTAGTATTCCTTTCTCTCAATTGAAATGCCATCTCTGGATCAAAGGAATCTGGGTAGTGTAAGAGAGTTAAACCAGGAGGTGGTTTTATATCAACATGCATTGAATTGTAAACTTGATTGAATCTGGCTGAAAAGTGTTGCACTGTTTCCCCTAGTTGTCTTTTCAAATGATCATATTCTTCTAAAATGAGAAAAAAGATTTCTCTTGATATCCCATTTATCAAGGAAGATTTTCACAAACTAATGGAAATCACCAATGCTTGCATCTGGAAAATGTATGAACCACTCCTTAGCTTTACCTTTCAAATAAAGAGCAAAAATCCTGATACAAGAATCGTATTATTCAACCTCAAAAAGGTCAAGAAATTTTTCAAAACCCTGAATGTGTTTTTCAGCAGTGATGTTACCATATTCTCCATTAAACCTAGGAAGATATTTGTAATAATTGATAGGGAAGTAATGGAGTATATGAGGTAACACAAAAGGCTTGTATATATCAAGAATTTTAACAGATGTAGGAGTATGTATAGGAACTATAAAATTAGGCTTAATATTTTGAGGCTCATCGGATTTAACATGATCGACATAATTTTTAGCAGTATGGTCTTGACCAGGATCATGAAAAGAGAAAAATTACTTAAAATATATCCTATTATACCTTGGATAAAATTCCAACTTGAATACCTGATTTCTTCAGATCATCTTGTCATGTTCCAGGTTCTTCCATCAGTGGAGTCTTTTAATTAAAACTGATTTCGAGTTGATTGGAGTCGCTAGGTAGATGATTCACCCTTCTTATGTCTAATCACTGTCCACCATCAGTAATCATATCTGGAACTTAATATGCTTTTTTGAGGAAGTTCCCCAGTATGGTCACCTGATCCAGGTGGATATTGGTGGCCACCCACCTTCTCCAACTGGCCCAAAACATGTTTCTAGCAATTTTGGTAATTTACTATTTTTAGCAGTTTTTAACTTTCAGGGCCATTATGAGGCCCTAAATGATGTTTTTTGAGAAAATGGGGAGCAACATGGATCATATATCATGTTGCTCACCCAAAAGTTGTATTTCTCAGATAGATCTTTACAACGAGCTATCATACACCTAAAACAGAGATCGTATGCAAAAGTTACAACCCTGGGAAGTTGATGCACCAACTTACCCAAACGGGGCCCACATGACTTTTGGCGCTTCATCTACCAGGGTTAGGTTTTTGGATGTCTAGGGTTTTTGGCATTCCTGCTTATTGTAAAAATGCCTTCAGAGCCTCATTGTAATCATCTTCTCAAAGATGCGAGTAGCCGTCACATCTCTTCTCAGAGATAAGCTACCACCATTCTAGCGAGTATTTCACTCTGTATTTTACAGTCTCTGTACATTTATTTCATTAATAGAAATCGTGTATTACTGTATATCTGTGACTCTTGTTATTTCCACTATATCTCTATTATATTGTTGTCTCTCTTGCTATATCTCTAAATATTCATGTGTTATATCTCCGCTCTCATTTCGTGCCGAAAATAATCCGGATCAGTGGTATCAGAGCAGGTTGCTCTTGATCGTTTTTTTTCAATGCATGTCCCCGACGAGGTTCGAGTATAGAAAGTTGGGTCTCAAGCTTGTCTCTCTTGAGGAAAATCACTCTCGCACACCCAAGAAACCCTCAATGGTGGAAGAAAAGAAAAACGATGGAGTAGACGATCCTATCAGTCTGTTGCTTGAGCAAGCTCTCACGCGATAGAGGGACAAAATGATGGAGAACTTTTCCCACATCCTTCAATGCCTGCTGATAGCATCAGGCGCATATTCATCAAGCGGCCACTTTGGAGGCACCTTGCCTTTCAAGGTACAGGTTAATTTTGATATTCCCGTATTTGAAGGTCAAATAGATGCAGATGCCCTAGATAAATGGTTAAATCTGCTAGAAGGTTATTTCTCTGTTCATAATT
>SNQJ01S0019048.1:58467-72139 GCA_010110895.2 Picea sitchensis | reverse complement strand
CTCATGGAAAAGGTTAAGCAAGATTGAATGAAGAATTGGTGAAATAATTGTGTGAAGAACCCTGCCTTGACAGAAGCTTGAAGGCTCTATTTAGTTTATCAAGAGGAATTGGATCTTCTTCATGCGAGTACAGAGAAAGTGTGTGTGTTGGAACCAAGGGTCACTGAAAGGAATCTTGTGACATCAAGGCGATCAGGTTGTATCTTTTACTTTCAATTAATATGATACAGCGGCATGTCCCTTTCCCATAAAGTCACTCTTACTTTATTGTGTAATTCCTCGATCATATGCATAAGTTGACATTGAATATACTTTGCTATCTTCACTTTGGTTGGTTTGTGTTGTCTTGGAATTGACTTCACGAGAGTGTCGGAGCGAAGCAAGAACAACAGAGACCTAAGGAAGCGATATAAAGGTATGTCACTTATTCCTTCCTATTAGCATATTCAATGATTACAACTTAGGGAAAGAGTCGTGTCTTGTCTTGTTTTGTTCTAGATATAGGTGGATCTAGGGAGATCTGTTAGTGTCCACACCTACCAATTAGTCCGATAACAAAATTGGCGACTCCACTGGGGATGCAACCCATTTTTGGTGGTTTTGGTGGTTTTTCCTTGGCCATTTTCTCTTCACTTACCATTTTTCATTTCCATCAATCTCTGAGTCTTGAGGAGATCCTGATAGACTCCTTGGGTCCATAAGTTCTTTCAAAAAATTTGTCCTTTTTCCAAATTTTGCTCAGTTTCAGGCATTCTCACACTGCACCCTTCTGTAGCCTACGAGAACTACTGGAGTTCGCACCCTACTGTTCAGTTTAGTGCGAACCTCTCGCACTCTGCTTGTGACCAGCTTGCGAGAATACTTCATTCTCGCACTGTACACCACTGCTATCTTGGAACCCATTTGCAATTTTTTTGGTTTAAGGCTTTGTGTATCCTCAGATGCCCGAAGTTGTATGTGTGTCTGAGAAGAACTTCTATTGCCAGTGATTGATTGTTTCTTGAATTCATATTTTTTGAATGATTAGTCTTCATAAATCGAAAGCTCTTCTTGTTCATTTTTTCTCAACTCTTACCTCTTGACCTTTTCTTAACAAGGATATAATCTCTAGTTCTGAAATCCGAGTGATTGTTTGGTTGGGAGCCGATGATCGGTTTAAAAGTTGGGATTAATTGTCTTTCTCAATTGCTCATTACTTGGAAGATTGTTTCCCTCATGCATTTGAAAAGACTAGTCTTGTCTGCTTGTTATTTTTGTCTTCATTGAAAGATTGGTTTGGGGTTTTGTTGTATATTTCTTTTCATTAGTTGTTGGTTTTTCTTAGTTCCACCACTATTGTGTGGTTTCTATTGAAAATTAAAAAAAAAAATCTTTTTAAGCAATTTTTTATTTCGAAAACATTGGCATTCAATTGTTGAAATAGAACGAATGGAGAATGTGCATTATTCATGATTTGTTGACGTTGCATTTCAAAGAAGATCATACATTGTAGTTCAATTTGTTCTAGAAAACTCCTCTTTCCCTCCTATAAATAGGATTCATTGAACAAAAATTGGTATCATTCATTCCTATCTATGCATTGTTGGGTCAGAGTCTCACACAACATTAGTTTCATTTTCGTCTCCTTTGAGTAACAACAACCTTTAATAATATTGCGAAATTTTTAAAATTTAACTAGTAACTCTTTTATAGGGCTCAATTACACCAACATTAGGTAGGCTAGAGCTTTGGAATAGGCAGTGAGATACACTCTCCAAAGCACAAAACACACAATAGCATCTTGTGGTAAGGAGTGTCAAATTCCATTTGCAACATTTTGTCCTAGGAAGCCCTTCTCACACAAGGGTCAAACTCGAGGTTGCATTGATATTGACAGAGTTACTCACCCTGCTTTGTTGATATTAGTGTAGAGATTTCACGTATTATGGGGGTCACTTGAAGGTATATCCACAATGATGAGTGGAAGCCTCTCAAGCTAATTTCGGGCTAGATACCCTACACTTGCATGTGGATCAGACTGTTGAATGTTCCCCCAGGCTTTGTTGTTGGTGGTGATAACCTTTGTGGCCTATCTTCTTAGGGTCTTACACAAGGTGACTGTGAAGGGGCAAGTCTTCACGGTACCTGGAATCAATGTTGGCCAAACTCACTTGGGCTCCTTGGAGGGTATACCCACGATTATGTGTGGGAGATTGCAACAGGGTGTTAGTCTGTTAAGCAAGTCGTCAACGTAAATTTTCCACCCTAGCCCAGCCCCTTATCGTCTCATCATTGCGACGTTGGATTTCATCACCAACTAGTGACTTCAGAATTAGAAGGTCTTGTTTTCTTGGTTTTGCTTCCTAGATTTTAACTAGTGCATGTTGTTTGTTTACCCAAGTTGACCATAGAATTCTCCTCGTAAGTTTTCAACTCGATCACAATTGACCCTCCACGTTGTTCACATAGAATGCAAGGCTTACCTCCAGAAAATATGGAAGGTTATCAACCCTTGCCTACCAACTCACTGAAGGGATCTCCTCAACAGAGTGAAGTCCAAGATGTTACCACTCCACAAGTGGAAAGAACTGACTCTCTAGAATGGCTCCAAATTACCAATTCTTGAGAGGACTTTCAACTTCATCTCGACTCTGAGAGACGTATTATGCGAGTGAATTCTTTTGGAGACTTGGTTGTTTTGTCTTCTGGATCACTGACTAGACCTTTCCTAGGACCTGAGGGTCAAGATCCTTTTTGGACTACTGGCATTTTTAGACGGGATCTCTTTGGCTCAGGAGCAGGTGTTGATATCATCGTCTTACTTGTGCTACTCGAAACATTTGATCCAGACACAGTGCCTTTTACTACTGCTTATTGTTTTCCTAGTACAGAAGCTCCGCGAGCTGACCACATCTTGACTCTCCCTTTACAAATGGTCCATTACACAGATAATACGAGTCTTCACACTGGGATTACCACTGCTAGCCAAGCCCCCATTGGCACACTTCTTTCGCCCAGAGTCACCCCGACACTTCCACCTAGATACCGTGCATTGAATGCCTCTATTCCCACTCCTACACAAATCACATCTGAAACTCCTGGTGGTCCCACTCCTTTTGGGCACTCTCCTCCCAGTTTCATTCTAACACTTCCTCCACCCCCTTTCAAAGGACCTTTTCCATCCTCTATTTGAGGCACTAATCCTAGTGGCACCATTTCGTCGTTCACAACAAATTACCAGATTCCTGTTGGTGGACAATTTCACCAAGGAGGCCCAACTCAACCCCCCCTTGCAGGACAAATCCCAATTGGTACACAACCCCTGATTGGAGGGAAACCCCCACCAACCACACCCTATGGAAAAAACATACCTCTATCCTTGGCCCAGTATTGGAATCATCTTATACAACATAATCCTCACCCAACTAGGGGGAAACAACCTCCGACTAGCTCCGTCATACCCCCTGGTACTGGCCAACCCTATCCAGGTACGTCTAATCCTATTTGGGGCTCGAAGTCTCAACCCCACGCCTCCATTCAAGGGTACAACCCTATGAGTTACTTGCCTCCACAACAACCACCAAATCTGCCCAGATCTTCGCATTATATGCAAACTGCTTATGGTCCCACTAGTTTGCCGATAGGACTCCCTCCCCAAAGTCACCAGTACCCGCATGTGAATAGACATTTACCTTTTTTAGCCACCCTGGACCTCCTGGATCTGTCAAGGATTTTAAATGATCCGATCCGTCACTCTCCCCAATGGCCCACCATACCGGCCAAACTACCATCCGACATCCCCAAATTTGATGGCAAATCGGGAGAGGACCCGAACAATCATGTAATGACTTTTCACCTTTGGTGCTCATCCAACTCCTTGATGGACGACTCTATTCGTCTACACCTTTTTCAGTGAACCCTTATGGGTTCTTCCACGAAGTGGTATATAGAATTACCATGAGGTTTCTTCACCGACTTCAACACCCTCGCTATGGCTTTCCTCACCCACTACCAGTTATCGATCCGCTATGAAATGGGGACCAAGATTTTGAGTTCTTTCAAACAAACTAAAGCCACTCATATCTCCAATCACATTCATGAGTGGCGATGGAGATGATGTCTCATCAAACTCGAACTTCTCAATCAGTTGCTGGCAGAGTGGTTCATGAAATCATTCGTGAATGACACCGGTCGTGACATCACCATGGGTGGAGTTGTCACAGAAGAACAAGACATTAGTCGTGCTCAATACCTTGACCTCGTTTACTCACAAACAGTTACTCTTTACGACTTACTCCTTGATGCGCCTCGTCCTTCTACTTCTGCCACTTCAACTACTCCTACTACTTCTCATGCAGCCGATGGTGTGATTGACACTTTCCATGCCCAACCTCATTCCATCCAAACTTCTAGCAACAACCCCAAGCCCATTTATTCTAATGTTCCAAATGCTCCATCTCCTACCCCTCCCACCAGCAAGACTTCTGAGCTAAATGTTGTTCAATATACCCCTGCCAGTAAAAACAAATCCAAAAAGGGAAAGGGTAAGAATAAGGAGAACAAAAATAATTTGCAAGCAGAAAGAACCAAAACACCACCTGTTGACGATAGGGATAAGTGAAAACCCTGATACCCTTGTCTTATCTGTGGTGATGATCACTACACTAAGGACTGTCCACAACAAGCCAAGGTTACTAAGTTCCTTCAAGGGACCACAAAACCACCCACTCTAGTCGTATTGTCACAACCTTTCCCCTCTCAGCAACAGGCCCAATTGGTCATTCATGACCAACCTTCCCCCTCCAATACATTCTATGTCTTAATGTGTACATAAGATTCAAAGAAAAAAGACATCACACTTACCACTCGAGCCAAAGATTATCCTTCCTCCAAAGAGATGGTTGATGTGATACCTCCTTCATTGGTTCAACCATCTCCCATGACTCCACCTACCAACGGTCCTCTTCATCTCGAACGACCAAGTCTCGACACAGTTCTTCGCCCTCCTCCAAAGGGCATCGTTCCGAAATCGGCTTTCAATTCTCATGCCCATACTGCCCAGAACTATAGTATTGTTGAAGATCTGGCCCAAGCACCATCCACGATGTCAGCCCTCAAAGTCCTTCAAAGTTGTCCTATACAATGGAAGGCATTATTGAAAGCTATTGGTGGAATCGACCCTACGGATACAAATTTAATAATTTTTGACTTGGAAGATCACATTCCAAGGTTACCCCCTCAACCCGCATTCTACATACAAGTTATTGTCTCTGACAAAAACATTTGTAGAACAGTTATCGACGAGGGTGCCTTGACGAGTGTCATGTCTATTACCTACTAGAAAGCCATCGAATCTCCTCCTTTGACTGAATCCCACAACACACTCAAAGCGTTTAATGGCTCCGGTTTTAAGCCTTATGGTGTCCTCCCTTCATTGTCGATTATGTTAGAGATAAAAACGGTCCAAGTTGAAGTGGAAATATTTGATGCTCCTCTCGATTACAACCTCCTACTTGGTCGTAGCTAGATCGATTCCATGCACACAGTTATGTCAACTCTTTTCCATGTTGTACGTTTCCCACATCAAGGTAAGGTAATTACAGTCGACCAATTAGATTTATTTAACTCGGATGCACGCACCGGAAATGTTCCGTTCATTGCCAAACCCCACCCCCGGATACGAGAACATCGGTGTTGGTCTTCTTAAAGAGTCCTCGTTAATGGGTACCTTCCCCATCCCACCACCCAATGTTCCACATCCATATTTCGCTTCGATCAACATGATCTCCACCTCTATTCATGGAACTCTTGTGTCTCACGACCCATGGCTGGTACCCAACCCCGATGATCATCTTCATTATGACGACGAAATGCCTTTGAGTACGGTTGAATTTTCCTATCAGGCCATTCAATCGACAACCCCTTCTATCCCCTCTCTTGGTGATTTATCCCCAGATCCTTTCCGCGTCATTTTTCCCATGGATGAGATGATTATGTTTGTTATGGAAGACACCCCCTAGGACGATGGACATCATTGTTCCATCCTCTTCCTGGAACAACACACCATCAAGAGCTACCAATGGATCTCGACCCCATTGACCATTGTCATCATTTATACCATTCTCGAGTCTACGCACGATGTGTTTTCCGAAGGGAAATTAAGTAATATCTCACCCACCATCCCCCTCGACATATCCATAAAACATGGAATTGTCGAAAATGTGCATATCGGAGCTTCGTGTTCCCCCGACGAAATTGTCACCTACAAGTCGTTTTTCAAAGAATTTTGTGACGTCTTTGCCTGGAGCTATGAAGAAATGCTAGGTATTGACCCCGAAATTGTGATACATGAGATTAAGACATACCTAGACGCTAAACCTGTCCGACAACGCCTTCATCCGGTCCACCCACGTAAAGCGACTGCTATCAATCTTGAAGTTGAGAAACTTCTCAAAGATGGCTTTATTTACCCAGTGGCTCTCACTGACTGGGTTTCTAATCTTGTCCTGATCGACAATAAACAAGGCACAATCCACGTGTGCGTTGATTATAGGGATATTAACAAAGAATGTCCTAAAGACAACTTTCCTACCCCCTTCATCGATCAGATTGTCGATGATTGTGCCTGAAGTGAAATCTTCTCTCTGATGGATGGTTTCTCCTGATATAATCAAATCAATATTGTTCTCGATGACCAACACAAAACTTCTTTTATTTGTCCTTGGGGCACTTTTCCCTATCGAAAACTTCCTTTCGGTCTTAAAAAATTTGGCGCAACTTTTCAGCGCGCTATGTCTTATGCCTTCCATGATATCAAGCACATCGTGTAGCCATATCTCGATGACTTACCCACTCATTCCATGCGCCATGTCGATCATCCAATACACCTCCGAGACATTTTCCTCTGATGTTGGTTTTACCATATATGCTTGAATCCTCACAAATTCGTTTTCTGCGTAGAATCCGACCGACTTCTAGGCTTCATTGTTTCATGTCAAGGGATCAGGGTAGATCCTTTGAAGGTCGAGGCTATTCTCAATCTCCCTCCTCCTTCTTCGCTTCGCCAATTACAAAGTTTGCAAGGGAAAGAAAACTTTCTTCATCATTTCATCCCAAACTCTGCCAAGCTAACCCTTGGATTTATGCGACTACTCAAAAAGGGGTCTGAGTTCGTATGGGATACCATCACCAACAAATCTTTCGAAGCTTTGAAACTGTGCCTGACATGTACTCTGCTTCTCTTCCCACCGGATTACAGCCATGATTATTTCCTCTACCTCGCAGCCTTGGATTACACCATCGCTATGGTTCTCATCTAGGAGGATGATTCTCATGACAAACATGTCATCTATTACTTGAGTCGAAGTCTAACGCCTACCGAAACCAAGTATTTACATGTTGAAAAAATGGCCTTGGCAGCCGTCCAAGCAGTACAATGTTTCCGGCACTATATTCTCTCTTGCAAGACTATGGTAATTTCTAACTGCAACCCTATGTAGCACATTCTCACACGTCAACTGCTAAGGGGAAAATACTCCAAATGGATCGTGATACTCCAGGAGTTTGAATTAGAATTTGAACGTGCTAAGTCCAATAAATCCTTAGTGTTTGTCGAGTTGATATGCGACTTTCCCTACTCTGATATGGAAAATGTAGCAGTTGATTCATTACCTGATGAATCCCTTTTCCTGATTAGTTCCGATGATCTTTGGTACGGAGATATCATCATATATCTCCAAACCCAGACTTTCCAACCCAATTTGTCTAGTCCTGACCGTCGTCGAATATGCTACCAAGCCTGTCAGTATATTATCCTCAGTGATACTCTTTATCGTCGTGGGATTGACTCAGTTTTTCGACGCTGCCTCACGTTTGATGAAGCTGAGAAAGCCCTAAATGACTGCCATTCTGGAGCCTATGGTGGTCATATGTCTGGGTATGATACTGCCTAGAAGATCTTGCGTGTCGGGTATTTTTGGCCTTCTTTATTTAATGATTGAATAATTGGCGTCCAAAAATGCCACGCTTGCCAAACCTACAACCACAAAATACGGTCACATCCTTCTCCTCTTCACCCTGTGGTCTCCGTCGGTCCTTTTGCGAAATGGGGTATCAATTTCATGACATGTCACCCTCACTCGATCGGGGGGCATGGATACATTATCGTAGTCATAGATTATTTTACGAAATGGGCCAAGGCGATGCCGACATTTGACAACACCAGAAAGACCGCATCATTATTCATATTCAATCACATCATAGCTCATTTTGGTGTTCCTGAGGCTATCGACACCGATCACGGTAGCCACTTTAGAAACTTCATGATGTCCGAACTCACTGAAAAGTTGGGTCTTCGCCATGAAAACTCAACACCCTATTACCCACAAGCCAACGGCCAAGTCGAAGAAATTAACAAAGTCCTCATTACCATGCTTCGATGAATGATAGGGATTCACAAAAAAAGTTGGCACACGATGTTGCTTTCAGCATTGTGGGATTACAGGACATCCGTTAAGTTTGCTACCAGGTTTACACCATTCCGGTTAGTCTATGGTCTAGAAGCCATCCTGCCGATTGAATGTGAGATACCCTCCTTAAAACTAGTCGTCGAAATCCTCCCAAACACCTCTACCAAAGAATAATGTCTATTGTATCTCATGCGATTAGACGAAACTCATCGCGATGATGCCCTAGTCATAGAAGCCCAGAAGAAACGTGTCAAATCCCAATACGACAAACATGTCAAGCCTCGCGTTTTCTCTGAAGGTGATCTAGTTCTCTTGTATGAACAAGATTGATATATGCTAGGAGTAGGGAAATTCGAAGCTATATGGCGAGGTCCTTATATCGTTAGAAAATTTTTGGAGAAAGGAGCTTACAAGTTAGTATATTACGATGGTATCCCTTTGAGTGAACCCAGAAATGGGTTGTACTTAAAGAAGTACTATGCCTAAGATCACCTGTGCATGAGTACTTGTATTTTATTGTATCATACTTCTTGTGTGTTACTGTAGTATCCTTTTTTGTTATCTGGTCTCTGCCTTCGGCCACTTATGTTACGTTGTGTTTGGTTTCCAGATGTTGGAGTCTTTGTTACCCCACATTGGCTTCACTGATGGTGCTAGCCGTAGTACTCAGAACCTTGCTTCTAGTGCTTGGGCAATTTACACCCCTATAAACGAACTTATCACTCTACGAGGTGTGTGTCTCGACCGTTCAACCAACAATATTGCAGAGTATAGTGTCGTCATTGAATTGTTTATTGATGTTATTTCGCTCAATATCCGCCTCTTGGTTGTACGACTCAATTTGCAGCTAGTAGTACTACAGTTAAGTAATGTCTATGCTATTCGAAGTCCTACTTTATTACGGGTATATTTATGAATTCGCCTCTTGGAACGTTATTTTGATTATATTGAGTATCATCACATTCCTAGATAATACATTAACTGATGCATTAGCTAACTATGTATTAGACTTACATTTGGGCCATTTATAAACCAATCACATCACATGTATCACACAACACAAGATAAGCCGGTAGAAGCCATATATATGTATATAACGATCAAAAGTTTTTTACAAAAAGTTTTTGTCCAAGGACCAAAATCTCAAAAATGAAGCTCGTAGCTTCTACAAAATAGCATCATGGGTGACTCTCATGATAACACACAACTTCCTGGGCCACCCTACGAAGCAATCGACTAATAGACTTTGACACTCCCACAGTATGTTGCTGATACGCTGAGGGATCTCCCCAATAGTCATGTCTAGAATGTCAGTAGTCAACCCCTCCAAGTTTTTCTCCACTGCCTCATAGTCTTCAGCATCCCATCGTGCCATTGGAGCCACCTCTCCTCATCGCTGAATAGGAGACGTGCATGGAGGTCGATATGGCCCCACATATGTGTCATCAAAAAGAGGTTTTTTGATTTGTTCTTGGAAAAACATAAAAACATTTTATATGATCAAAATCACAAAAACATTTAAAAGAACAAAATGTGTACTTCTTACCTAGGTCACCCCACTGAGCATCCTCAGGTAGGGTTAAATCTGGATCCCCTCGGAAGTCCAATCCGACGTAGGTGTAGTCATCAACCATCAACATCTATGGCCGCAACCAGTCAAAGAATGAATCGTTGTATTTGATGATAGGCCCAACTACATGTTAGGCCATGAGGTTGCACCACCTCAGCATCCTCAGATCCTGTGGGGCCGGTAAACCCCACTCAACCTGTAATCTTAGCAATGGGACCCTCTCAAGAAAGATGGAAACCAAAAGTGATCTGTACCCGAACTGCTTCAGGTCGCCTTTCCTGCATTTTGTCAATTGCCTCTTCATACTGCGGAGAACTAAATCCGACCAATTGAAGACTCATGGCTCTGTGCATTCTATGGCATATTGGAAGTATCTCTGGAGAGCCATGTGTGGATATGTTCTCCCGGACATGCGTGCTATAGTGAACAAGATGGTTTGCAGGGTCAAATATTGGACCCCTCAAATAGCCACCTTTCCTTTGCTTCTTTCTGCCTCTGGGACACAGTACTGGTGACAATACTCACTCATAGGGAGTCTGCCACCTCGGCTATCGATCAAGATAGCATGGTACCCATGCCATGATAACCCTGTCAGAAAGTAGATATCCTTGATATCTAGGGTCAATGTGTGGACTCCCACGTGAAACAACTGCTGGTCCACATCCCACATATGAACCAAGTAATCCAACAACCTGATTTGGGCCCTTATGCCCAAAATCCGAAAGAATTTCAAGAGCCTGTAGTCTCGGAGGGAGGCAACGGTACCTGGGTCATTCCCAGCAATGGAATCCTCCTCCTCATGTTCTCTTTCTTGCCACTCCAACATTGTGATGGTCAAATGCCTGCAAAAGAACCATAAGAGAAGGGTAAGAAACTCATTTCAAACCTTGGCATATTTTTTATTGAGCAAAAATCAAGTTGAAATTTCATTTTTCGGCCCTCATAGGTGCCCCTTTAGCACAGTTCGAGATTCTCGTAGGTGCCCTTGAGGCCACCTGCGAGAATCATGCATTCTCATAGGTCCCGTATGGCTAGACTGCGAGAATGCTTGGGTGCAAGTTTTGGCCCTAAAACAAACCCAAAACCTTGAAATTTGCCAATGAAAACAAAAACTAAACCATGGAAAAGGTAAAAGATCAAGAGCTTACCTCGTCGACGGAGACGGTTTTCCAAATGGTCACTTGTGCCTCCCGCAATTGAGCAACGAAATTTGGGGGAAAAAGAGGGGTTTTGGGCAAAGTTCTTGGCAAAATCACAATGAAAACGGTAAAAGCCCTTTTTACCTATATTTATTTACTTTTTACCATTTTTGTTGATTTTTATATTGTTTTGACCATCAAACCTAATGCCTAATAGCCCTAGGAGTGTGAATTTTTGCAGATATAACGACTTTGAAGTCCACACGAAGGAGTGCAAATGTTTTTTCTTTTTTCGTCGCATGTACGACTGCTTTTTATGGTTTTTTGAAAAATTCCGAGCTCAGTCTTCATTCGTTCTCGCACTCGAAAATACATGAGAACGTAATCAAGTATACTTTTCTCATATTTTCGTACTCATCATGGTAACACGAAAACGACAAATGCAAAGGAGTATCCTTTAAGCTCTTTTCACACTCCAAAAAAACGAAAAGATTGTCGAGCAAACTTGTTCTGTTCACTCTCGTAAAAGTATCTGAACAAAACGTTCGATGGGCAATAGTTTATCACTTTTTCGGTCCCGTCGAACTATTTTACGAAAAAGGAACTAAGAGAGTTCTCTTTAAGTGTTTTTTAGACTCTCAAAACATGAAAAACCTCCGAGTTTTCTATCTTTGGACTCGTTAAACAAACATCAAAAGACCTATAATGGGACCAAACCACTCCTTCCTAGGGTTCATTAAACATACTCCGAGGGACTCGTCCAAAGGATGAGCTTACATCAACAAGCATATGTTATTCTCCTCAAGCTTGCGTAAAAATAAAGAGGTACTCGCCATAAATGGTGGGGGGGAAATTGGGAAAGGAATGTGTTTTCGTATTCATATTATTGGCAGTAAGTGTCACTCTTGAACATGACACCCCCTATTCATTATTTGAAGCCGGTTTGGGAAATCCATTTGTCTCTCATTCGACTTGCCACAAGGTCAGATCCTGGGTCATCTCTGAGTCAGTGCTTCCAAGTCCTTGATCGTGTCATTCATATGTTCAAGAGAAGTTCATCCAAACATTCTATTGAGTCAACCATCTATAGTTGTCCATTCTTACCAAGTCAGCCTTCCCTGTGTCTATTTCAACCTATATTCATACTCTATTTCACCTTCAAAATCTGTTACTTATTTTGTGTCATTGATGGGGGATGCATCAAGGCCCTCTTGTGACAAGTCTTTGTTCCATCGACTCCAACTCATTATCCGGAAACGAGACTTAGAAATCATTTGGTACCTTGGAACTTGCATGCCTCAATGGTAGGTTTCCTTGCTTTCGACAGTGGGTTTTCATCATTGACCCCTGATCGAGAGATTCCGTCAAATGTTCGACCTCAGCTCATTTATTCACATTCATTGGATTGTACTAGTGTACCTTGGGAGTCATTGACATTAATGGTGATTTCCCTTGCACTTGTTAACGGTTTCAACAATGACCGGTAATCAAGTGGTTTCTATCATGTTTGACTTCAGCACATGTAATCACATGACTAGATTCGTACTTTCAGGTGACGGGATTGAAGACCCTAGGTCTCTTCTTTTTGATCTGGGCTGCGATGGAATATGTATGATTTGCAGACACATAGATCCACTTTGTATGTCACGTGGCTATGTCGTCTTAATTTGAGACTTCTCGCATAGATCCACAGTGTATTCCTGGTGGCTATGCAGTATTTTTGGTGGCATGGATCCACGGTGTATGATTGGTGGCCATGAACCACGTTCATGATGTCATCCATCTGTGATCTGATTATGGGAATGCCTACCTCAGGACTGGTATTATATTCTGCAGATGTCTGGTTGTTTGCAGGTTTCCGATTAGGTGCACTCCTAGTTTCTGACACACATACGCAGTTTACAAAGTATTTCAGCTGTCACAGATTTTGGTCTCATACTTTGGGGGGCATTTTGTTACACATGATTTTGGTCACTCTGGTGATGTCTTAACAATGGTGTATTTAGGCTCCCAACAAGGACTTTTTTCCTGAGAAAAGTGGCTCTTGTCTCCTTCCAAAAACATATTTTTAAAGTGAGTTCGTAGGCTGCCTATGGCCTAGGGTGTGAGAATCCCTCATTCTCGTAGGCCACCCACACTTAGGGTGTGAACTTCTCGCAGTTTGCTACATACACATGGTGCGAACCTTCTTTAAAGCTTGGAAAGGAGAAGAGGTCTCGAGGGTTCTAGAAGGGAATCTTCTAGAAAATAAGTTGGCATTCATATGGTTATCATTTTACTGACTTCTCAGATTTGATGGGATCATCCTCATCCATGTAACCATCTCTCCTTCTCCTATATATTGAAATTTTTCTCATGGAAAAGGTTAAGCAAGATTGAATGAAGAATTGGTGAAAGAATTGTGTGAAGAACCCTACCTTGACAGAAGCTTGAAGGCTCTATTTAGTCTATCAAGAGGAATTGGATCTTCTTCATGCAACTACAGAGAAAGTGTGTCTATTGGAACCAAGGGTCAC
>SNQJ01S0019048.1:25712-36575 GCA_010110895.2 Picea sitchensis | reverse complement strand
CACCCACACCTTATTTTACCAGGACCAACTGGTAGGAGGATACAACCCCTTGTTTAGTCAACTACAACTAACAAGGAAGCACCAACTCCCTCTATAGGCACCAACCTGCCCTTGTACCACCCAACCACCATTACTTCATAAGAACCAACAATTCTTCTTCTTGGACTCTGCTTCTGTTTTGATCTTCTTATCTGAACTGCAGAGACGACTTCTTCTCACCTCTCTTTATTGATTACGTATTCTTAAAATGGTGTGAGAGTGACACAACTATGTCCCTTTATTTTGACAATCGTACATATTCGATTAATTAATCTTAATTTACTATTTATTTATTTTCCCATGAAGGTTTTTCATAAATTGATCATAGTCATGGATCAATTTCATTCTTTTAATTTGATCTGAATTTCTACTATTATCGCAGAACCAGAGTTTCTGCATAGGCGCTTCCTTCAATCCATTTCTATGTGATCACAAGCATAGAACCATGGGCTAATCAACTTTAGCAACTTATTATCTTTTGCCTGTATATCTCTTATTCCATATGACTAGTGGAAGTAACCAGATGTTAATCCAAACAAGTGCTTGAGCACTTTATCAAATAAATTGTCACGATTAAATCTTCTAATGAGATGGATGGCTGACAAGACTTCTCCCTTCAGAACTTCTAGATTTGAAACCTTTAAAAACTTTTGAATCAGATCTCCCGAACAGATCGGACGGTTTATGTCTATTTCACTAAAATGTATCAATCGTCATATTTGATTCTTTACAAGGCTTAATATGACGTCCAGGACTTAATCAAGCATTGAGTTGGATGGCCACCATTTACTCCAGGTCTTCGGACTTTGGAGATTTTGAATCTCAACACCTTCTTTCCTCCGGAGTGATCACATGTTGTGGTAATTCATAATATGGTGGAGACCGCTTGTTGTCAGTTAACATTTCATATTACACTATCCTTCCACTATAGTAGATCGACGGTCGAGAATACACTCGACATCAGATCGATGGTTGAGATCTCCTTCGGGTCTCCGGACTTCAGAGATTTCAAATATCAATCTTTCACAGTAATATGATTGACGGTCGAGAATGCTCCAAAGTGATATTTTAGATCGGATGACTCGTATTCTTGCTGACGTGGTATCCCATATGTCCTTTTCTGATGTGGTATTCTGACTATTGATGACATAGGATCTCAATATGAGTGCTACGTGACTTAACCTCGTGGATTTGGAACTTCGGCATTCAGGTGATTTTACATGTTCTCAACTTCATTTTGTCGAAGTGGTCAACATCGAAGTTGACCATCATCCTGATCTGATGGTTATCATGTATTGTCCAGATCTAACAATCCTTATTCATTTTGGCCATCGTGACTTCAGGTAATTCGACTTCTCCAGTTCCCAATTCTTCCGAAGTGAGATTCCACGAAGTGTAACCTCCTCACAAATTTTAACCCAAACTGAATGTTGTTCGTTGATCATGGTTTTAGATTGACGACTTGATCTATCTGCGATGCAACTCTTCTAGATTATCCTATTCTTCCACTCAAAACTGATCCGGTGGTTGACAGGATTTCGCATATTCGAGAACTCATCCTTTCTTCTTATCATGTTCTTCCACTTACTTTTAATTCGATGACTAACGAGATTTTGGATTTGATCTGATGGGTGACCAGTAATTGTATAATAAATAAAAAAAATCCCCACTTATCATGTCTTTCCACTAAAAAATGATCCAACGGTCATGAAGATACTCGAAACAAATCAATGGTTGAAAATGATTTTGGAATCATAACTTGTGAGTGATTTAACTTGACACCAAAACTCTGCAATTTGTCCCTGTCGTTGATATGGTGATTTGTGCATCAATGGTCTTGATTCAATCTGGGTTTTATCACGCCATACCTACTTACTTTCAATGCACCATATCTTTTGAGATTTGATCTTTACATTTGCTAACCCTCCTAATCTTTTATCATTTTTGATCCTATCGTGATCAACAATAATCGTGAATTTCTTCAGCCTTAAGGTGATGTTCTTCTGTCGATTATTAGTATACTTTTCTTCCTGAGATTAACCTTGCTGCTCTTCTTACAATGATTGTTGACATCAATGACAACACATGCTGAAAATATTTCCAACAATCTCCCCCTTTGTCATTGAGGGAAACATACTAACTTCATAAACAAAATCCCCTTGTGATGCTTCATTTCTCTCCTCTGAAGTTATTCTCCCCCTTTGACATCAATGGAAAAGGGCTTCTTCTCCAATGATCTGTCTATCTAAATACTTATTATCAGAGTCTTGACCATTGGTAACTCCTCCTGCAATCACACTTTTCCCTTCATAATTGAATGACTCTTTCTGAAGTTGATTGTTGTCTCCCCCTGAATAGGTGCCAATTGTTGCATTATTTTCTTGAGAGATTTAGGTTGGAAGAAGGATTGCTCCCAGTTTTTTCCTGAGATATTCAAATACATCTCTGCTTAAGGGTTTTTTGAAAATATCTACCACCTGTTCTTGTGTTGGAACATATTCCAATTTAATGTTCTTGTTTTCAGCCTAATCTCTTAGATAGTGGTACTTTTTTGTTGGGTATGTGTTATATTCTTTGCATGTGTGTGTGTGGGCACATCAGATATGACAACTGTGTCTGACGATCCCTCTAGTAGTGCTCTTTGTGTTGTGTGTGTTGGGTTTTTTCTTAGTGGGGTCCCAGGGGGGGGCAGGTATGCCCCCCCTAGTTACGCGCAGCGTTCGGCAATGCGCGGTAGCCCGGGGCAGTTCCCTGAAATTTGTTTTTGGGCGGTTTTTGTTATTTTTAGCAGTTTTGTAAATTAATCCTGGATTAAGGGATTAGGGTTTTGGTATCTACAGAATACCTAAAAAAACTGTATATATATTGTATGTTGAATGGTGAAATTCGATATAATGAATATAAGAAAGGTTTTCCCGGTTGAGGGTTTCTGGTACAAAATCTTTCTGTACTCTGTGTATGAGCCATTGATTAAATTATGTTTTTCTTAAGAATCTATATGCATTTCTTTACTTCACAGGTTTAAAACTTACATGTGGTATCAGAGCTCATTTTTGGCTTTAGAGGGATGCCTTTTTTGTTGAGGGTTTGGCTCGGTCTTGATAGATCAAGTTTATCTTGGGTTTGTGATAAACCTGGGTTTAGTGGGAGGTTTTGTAGTGGAGATTCTAGTATAGAAAGAGGAATGGCGAGCTCATATATGTTGACGGGCGAAATTGATCATCCGTCAACTGAGAGAGTGGAACCGGTCTGGGGTTGTCTAAATAACCGAAGCCGTTTGGAATGGACCACCCTGACGAGTTTAACGGCTCCGTTGGCCACTCTAAGGTCTTTTAAGAAAACCAAAGAGAGAATTGATCTGAGCTATGTAATCTAAAACAAATAAAACAAACAAATTAAAACTAACTAAAACTAAATGAAGGAAACTAAACTAACTAAAACTAACTAATACACTAAAACAAACTACTAAATTAAACTAACACTAAATCTAACTATTCTAACTATTATATACAATCTACTAATTACCATTATAATAACTCAAATCAACTATCTAATTATCAGCTGCAATATCACTTATTCACAAATGTACACTATAAACAATCAACAGATTTAATTAAAACCTGCAAAACTCATGTATTTTCTGCCCTAAGACAGACAAGAATCTCTTTTTGAATTTTATATTTTATGAAAAAGAAATAAACATTACTGAAATTAAACAATCTAATATATTTACTGAAATTAAACAATCTAATATAAATCTAATTAAAATTATATATGAATTAAACTACTTAATGAAAACAGTAAACAACAAACTAATTGACCTGGAAACGCTCCAAGTTTGCCCTGTGTATAATGACTTCTAAGCTGGTCGGAGGAGAAAACTCGCACCGAATTGGTTCAATAGCTTCTCGTAAATGATAGGTTGTGCTGCTCCTTGAAGTGTTTTACAGGACAAACAAGACATAAAAGAAAATCATAACAATCTTATGATTATAAATTCCTGCAATAAGGGAAACCTGTTATGCAAAGAATTATATTTAACAATTCAATTTATGAAGAAGATAAACCTGCCATTCATAAACTGAATTAACAATTGTTATGTCTTTTATCTATTTGGAAGAGACAAAGTATGGATAACAGTGACCAAAATTATATCATTTGTATACGATTTAGATAGCTAAAGTAGTCATAAACCATAAACAAAGTGATATACAAAACATGAAACAAAATGTTGATATATTGAGAAGCTAAAGCTGTGACAAAACATTAATTCTGCTCCAGTCTGTATTAGAACTCCATATCCTTGTTCTCCCAAGAATGAGGATGATGATTATTACAAAAATCATAAGTATTTATAAGTCTCTTCACAAGGTAAAACTTCCTTGTGGATAATCTCAAATAGTTTTACATAATCTGGGAAAAATCCCAAAATCTCCTAAACTAAGAAAATAGAATGCAAGTGAAATCTTTGAAATATCCCCTAACTGCTCATAAACTCAACTGCAAATTCGAATTTACCTGCAATAGAACACAAATATCAAATTAGAGAGATATTTCAGTAACAAAATACTAAAAAATTGATCCTACAGACTTAGCTACAGAATCATCTGTAGCTAGTCTAAAATAGCAAACAGAATCAAATAGAAAACAAATCGAAATCTTTTTAAAAAAATCCAATTTAATTTTCTTTTATTAAAATCGAATTACCAATGGTTCAAGCAAATCTATTATTCAAATCGAAAAAGAATGCAATCGAGACAAGGTAAGAATGCTCTGTTTTTTCAGTTGCCATAGAATCGCGTCAAATAATAACCACATTGTTTCATATCCAAATGCAATTACAAGTAAATTGTGATGTAATCCAAAATCGATATAGTTATAATCGAACACAATCATGATCGATTGGTTACAGCTGTGCATAAAATTCATATCAAATACCAAATTGTTACGATTATAATCAAACGAAACATGCATAACAGCATCCACAAACTTTGCCATAGTCTTCGGTCGCTGAGTGTCATATGGTTCACAGATATGATCGAAATAATGATCATAACCATCATTGACTCGTTATAGTCATATCAACAGATTGATATCATTCAATTAAGTGCAATGATAGGTAAATTGTTTCAATTGTAATCGAATGAAATCATATTCAATCAATATCGACCAAACGATTTTCGGGATTGATCACCACACAGTCAACAGACAGGGGCGTGAGAAAATCAACAGAATCCATGAACTGGGCAATTATCAAATCGAAATGCGACTGAGCTAAAAATAAAAACACATCATAATCCTGGGCATAATCGATTTCATTCCCAAATCAAAATTAAACGATATATGAATCAAACTGATCATACAGTCAAACTATGTGAATCAATAGGTTGGATATAACAGCCAAGATTCAAATCTACTCGCAATTTAGTCATGTATCCACAGAATGGTATTCAAATGCAACAGTTAACCATGATTTACCAAATATATCGTATATGACCAATTCGAAATGAAATATTAACTGTATTTGAAATTGATATACCAGAAACGACCTGTGTTTAGAAAATATTGACAACTTCAATAACCGACAGAGTATTCAGTTCAAAACAAATCGAAACAAACAAATCTATCCTACGATCAATCAAATCAAAAACCAAATCCGATCGAAATTCACAACAATAACAGAATTAAATTTATCAAAAACCAAATTATATACACAAGTGCATGCTTATGCGACAGAGAAGATCCACGATATAACAGAGTTTATGATCATGTCGTATAAATAGGTGAAAGTCATACCAGTGAGGTTGATCTAGCTACGCCAATTTTGAATTGACGAATGTTGTTGCCGACTCCACGTTCTTGAACAAAATTGAACCAGTTGTTTGTTGCTTCTTATCAATGGATGGCATTTTACCCTGTTGACTAGATAGCCTTGCAACTTGATCCTCCAGAGCATGAATTCTGGATTGCAGCATTGGCACATCAATGTAATACCTTTACAACCATACACCACACTGATCACATGGTGGAGCAGTTGTTTCAGTTGGAACAGGAGGGGGTTTCGACGAGTCAGCAGGGGTTTCACAGGGCATTTTGATGCTGGGAAAATTTGGATCGTTTAGAAAACAAGGTGGTAAGTTCTTCACAAAATCGTATGTGGGTTTATCACACAGGCCTTCAGAATAGGGATACTTGCTTGCTAGGTAGCGTTCAATCTCTGAATCAGAATCTTCACTTACCATGATAGGGTCAGGGCTAACAGGGATCTTAGGTTTGTTTCTTGCCATGCGAGATATTAACCGGGCGTTTTTCTTGCCTTTTGAATTCGCACAAGGTTTGGTTTTGGTCTTTTTAGCCGAGGGTTTAGTATTTTCGACATGACTGGTAACAGAACCGGGTAGGTCGATAGGTGAATCGGGTAGGGATGTAGGCAGCAGAGTACTGTAAGGCACAGGGGGCATCGACTTACTCTCGCTCACCATGGGTTTATCAACTTGTGGTGGGCTTGAGTGACCAAAACTATTACGTTTAAGAAAATCCTCCCAACAATCCCGATGTAACCCCAACTCATAGACCATGAGCATTTTAATTAACCCAAAATGGAAAAGACTGGTGTCGGACTGGTTCTGTTTAAACCTTTTAGACATTTTAAATAAACTTCTATGCAAGTAGTGAGGCATGTTAAGCTTGTACCCCATGAAAACCATCAGTAGCCGAAGGTGGTATAAGAAAACGAAACCATACCTGCCCTCGCAGGTAATGACCTGCTTGATTACCATCAGCAAGTCATGCCAGCATTGCTTCAACATATTTGCAGGCAAACCCTTGTCACAAGAACTCACCATTCGTGACTGGAAGAGTAATGTCCACGGGACATCTTCCAGTTTGCAACTTTTCGACCATTTCTTACCAGTAGCAGGCAGACCAGTAGCCAAACTAAGAAATTGCTCATCAATTTCTAACTGGACATCCCCAACCTTGGTTCGACAGCCATCGAAGGTTAACGCAAATTGTCAAGCCACACCAGGGTTAAAGCCATCAAACTTTCGTATGAATGGGAGCCATCCGAATTCCTCAAGGTCACTGTAAGCACCATCAAACATTAACAATGCCTGGATGCCATTGGGTTCAGTCCTCACGACTGGAGCCATGGTTCGGGCTCATGGTAGGGTCTGTATAAACACACAGGAGCAAAATCGCTTAGGCCAATAGTTGAGAACGATGAAAGGGGAGGTGAATCAATATGCGTGTGTGAAGGTGGTGGGTTAGTTCACCGCCATGCAAAACATTAATGGCACAGTACCATCCCTGTTCAATCAATCATAACACGAACCAAAATTTTCGGCCATCCCAAGATTTAAACAATGAACAATTATATCAATGTGTCGAACTATGGTTTGAAACCATGAAAGTTCAACGTAAAATCAAACCCACAAATTAATCATACGCCAAGTAATAATTCAAATCATTAAATCAAAATCCAAAAGTTTAATCAATGCGCCATTGTGAAACTTCAAACCATTTCCATTCAATATAAAATCAAATTCATATGTTACCCATGCACTTGTTGCATAATCAAAGTTTATCAAACATGATAAGAGATTTCATAAAATCGACAGGCCAAGGGATTATAATAGTAAGGATCGAAACATAATCAACCATAACTCTCATAAATTCACATGCTCAATACCTTATTAATCAAATAATAACCAGGTTGCGCAATCAAAGCAAAAATGTCACAGTTTGAACAATCTCCTCAGCCACATAATAATAAACCAAAGGTAAGTACTATTCAAAATAAAAGATCATGATAGTTCAAAGAACGATAGAGGAGTTTTCATGCTCAGACGTGAAAACCAAATAAAGACCAATTTGCAAATGTCGCGAGAAATGAAAACATCGTCTATTTGGAAAATGCGATGACGATTTGAAGTTCAAAAGACATAGGTGTAGGCAGCTTATAGGCAAATTGTATTGGCTGCCAACAATATAGAATCGAGATAGAGAAGTTCAACAGTAAAAACTTTGAGCCATGGAAGCTCAAGATGGAGGACCTTCTTGTAGACAAAGAACAATGGATCGTTGTGGATCCTGGTACATAGCCTACGGGTACACCATCTACTAGCACACATGCTACTGGTACACAAACTACTAGTACACCAGCTACTGGTATGTTGAAGGAATATTGGGAGAAGTTGGACAAAAGAGCAAGGAGTATTATTCGACTTTGCCTGGCAGATTCGGTTTTGTTGAATGTCTCAAGAGAATCTATAGCCAAGGAACTATGGGATAAGTTGGGGAATTTGTATCAATCAAATTCCCTGGTAATCAAATTATTTCTTCGAAAGAAGTTGTATAATCTTAGGATGGAAGATGGAGATTCTTTGACAGAACATCTAAATGCCTTTAATACTCTGGTAAGTCAACTTGTCTCTGTTAATATTACGATTAAAGAAGACGATAAGTGTATTACTTTGTTATGTTCTTTGCCAGACTCTTGGGATAATCTAGTTGTAGCAATTGGTAGTATGACTCAATCTACATTGAAGTATGAGGATGTAGTTTCATCCTTGTTATCTAGAGAGATGAGGCAGAAAAGCATGGATAGTCATAGCATAGATGATTTATTTGTAAGAGGTCGTACCCAAGACAGGAATACTGGTAAACCTTCAAGGGGCAGATATAAATCTACAGGTAGATCTAAGTCTCTAGGAAAATCTTTGAGGAAATGTTGGAAGTGTGGTAAAATAAGGCAATATAAGAAAAATTGCAAGTCGAAGAAGGTTGATAAACCAAAGGTATCTGATAGTACCTCTTCCATAAAGGCAAAAACATCTATTGAAGAAAGAGGTGATGTTTACTTGGCATCTACAAGTACACATGCAGACCATGATGTATGGTTGATCAACTCAGGTGCGTCATACCATATGACTCGTCACAGGGAGTGGTTCTCTAAATATGAAAAATAAGATGGTGGTGATGTATTCCTAGGAGATGAATCGACAGCAAAAATCTTGGGACATGGAAGGGTTAAGTTGCTGCTAAAATATGGAAGGATTAGAACTCTCCCTGGGGTTCTACACATTCCAAAACTAGCCAGGAGCCTAATATCTATAAGAAAGATGGATGATGTAGGAGTGGATATTGTATTTGGAAAGAACACTTGCAAGATGGTATGAGGATAAATGGTGTTGATGAGGGGAGTTCGGTGTGGAACTCTATACAAGTTGTTGGGAAGAACTTATACTAATGGGAGTAATAGTTCTATTGTCCCTGAATAGAGAAATAAAGAAGACAAGACCAATATTGTCCTTGAAAAGAAGACCATGTTGTGGCATCAAAGACTGGGGCATATTGGAGANAAAAGAACCTTAGAGTTGATACACAGTGATGTGTTTGGACCTGTTCATGTTCCATCCCTAGGTAAATTTGTGTATTATGTTTCATTCATAGATGATTTTTCAAGGAACACATGGATTTAATTTCTTATCAAGAAATCTGAGGTATTTGATAAATTTAAAGAGTTTAAGGCTCTGGTAGAAAATCGGACAGAGAAGAAAATAAAGGTATTGAGAATAGATAATGGTGGAGAATTCTACGAAAATGAATTCAAAGAATTATGTAAGAAGTGTGGCATAGCAAGGCAGAAGACTACTCCATACACTCCTCAACATAATGGAGTTGCAGAAAGGATGAACGGGACATTGATGGAAAAATCAAGGATCATGCTCAGCGGTGCCGGGTTAGGACAAGAATTCTGGGTAGAGGCAGTGGGTACAACATGTTACCTGGTCAATCGATCTCCTTCATTAGTGTTGGATGATAAAACTCCACATGAGGTATGGTCTGTAAATAAATCCTCTCTTCAACATCTTAGAGTGTTTGGTTGTGATGCTTGTGTACATGTTCTAAAGGAAAATAGGAGTAAGCTGGATAAAAAGGTTGAAAAGTGTATCTTTATTGGTTATAAAGATGGTGTGAAAGGTTATAATCTTTGGAACCCAGAAACCAAGAAGACTGTTTACAGTCAAGATGTTGTTTTCAGAGAGGTAAAAGATGTGTCTAAACAGGAATTCCTACCAACGCAAGACGAACCTGAGAAAATAGAGCTTGAGTTGGCTGATGCAAAATCTAAATCATCTGAAAAAGAGGAAGCATAAGAAGAAGAAGAAGAAGAACCTCATACCCCATTATTGAGGAGATCATTGAGAGATAAAAGACAACTAGAAAGGTATAGTCCACCTGATTTTCGTTCCAATTTTTCTTTATCTATTACTGATGATGATCCTAGAACTTTTAGGGAAGTAGTGAATTCAGAGGATAGTAAACTCTGGAAGAAGGCCATGGTTGAAGAAATGGATGCCTTGGATAAGAATGAGGCATGGGATATAGTTGAGTTGCCAGCTCGAAGAAAATTTGTTGGTAGCAAATGGTTGTTTAAGAAGAAGTTTAATGCACAAGGTAAAGTGGAGAAATACAAAGCTCGGTTAGTGGAAAAAGGTTATTCCCAGGTAGAGGGAATTGATTTTGGTGAGATTTTTTCTCTTGTTTCTAAGTTAACTTCTATTAGATTTATTTTATATATTGTTGCTACTTTTGATCTTGAAGTGGAACAGATGGATGTGAAGACAACATTCCTACATGGGGATTTGGAAGAAGAAATCTACATGAAGAAGCCAGAAGGCTCTGTAGTGAAGGGGAAAAAAGAGCTGGCATGTAAGCTAAAGAAGTCAATATATGGTCTGAAGCAATCACCTGGGATGTGGTACCAAAAGTTTGACACATACATCCTTGGATTGGGATTTGTAAGAAGCAGGGTTGATC
>SNQJ01S0019047.1:228787-258716 GCA_010110895.2 Picea sitchensis | reverse complement strand
GTTTGTTGATTCTAGTGCCTCTATACATATGTCTTGTAACAAGGACTAGTTTGAAAATTATGATGAAAAAAATAATGGTGCAAATATATATCTTAGGGATGACCACTCATATCAAATCAAACTATATGTGTGACATCCCCAAAAATAAATTATTTTGAAATTCAAAATTTGTTAGAAAATTATTGTCGTTCTTGGTAAATTTGAATTTGGAAATTTTTTGCCTTTTATGGAAATTCTGAATTTCAAATTTGGTAATTTGTAATTAATTATTATGATTGTTGGGCATAGATCTTATTTGACCCAAGTAACTAATTGACTATGACACTTGTATGAAAACATAATATTTTATATTAATTGCAAGAGGACAAATGAAACAACCATGTTAAAATCAGGTGACCATGAGTCCATGAGTGGGGAACATGTTGGAACTACCTCAGGGCTAATTGTTACAAGTGGCAAATCATGGATTTGGCCATTGGCAGCCCCTGAAAATCGGGGATTTAGAAAGATGCAAAAATTTCCAAGAGAGGGAAAAGAACCTAGGCAAAAATATGGTTTGGCTAAATAAGCATATGTGAGGAGGTAGGACACTCCCTACTATGCTGGAAGAAGAGAACTATTGTATACTTGTTGTTATGAACACTAAATATTAAGTGTGAGGCAAGGAGAGAATTGGAGACAGAAGAAAACATTGTTGAAGAGGAGATTTAAAGTTCGCCCTCATGGATTCATCGTCAGGCTAGGGGGTGAAATGGGCAAGTAAATTGGCTTCCATGTTCTATAGTTTGGAGGAACGTGGTTGTTCCCTTTATCGTCATGGGAACTGGTTTAGATATGTATTCTATTTATTCTTTGTTTTGGAATGACTAAATTGATTTATTGCAATGTATGCGTATTTTAGGTTTGGAATAATATTATGGATGAATTGCGTTTGCTCCTGTGGAGCATGAAACTGACATAGTGTCACCATATTTAGTATTGAGTATGTTTTTTTCCAACTTAAAATATAGAATGAATAATGTAGTATTTTTTTTTCCCTTTTTTTCATGAAGAATAAGTATGGCCAATTCTGGAATTTATTCTATAGACTAGATTAGTGTTATATATATATATATATATATATATATATTTATGCTGGAACTAGTATGGAGCACTAATTTTCCATATATATATACATGTTTATATTCGTTATAGATACATATATATATGTATATCTATTTTCATAGTTGGTAATCGGCGTGGATATGATAGAAGAAGAATTCAGACTCAATGTTGATAACAAAATATATATATATATATATCCTACACTATGTAAGTAATGAATCATTCCAATAGACATTCAACTACGATAAAATGAGATTTACGAAATTGTATGAAATATATTGGAATAATCTGATTATATATATCCTTTTATTTCTTGATAAGCGTTACCATAGATTACACATAAAGATATCGTAACATTAAAAAGAATTGTGTATATTTTCAAGAATTGTATATGAACAAACCTAATAGTTATATAATATCCCAAAAAATAACCAAAGAATGGCCAACATATTTATATACGATTATAAATGTATAAAGAAAATAGTCTAGATATAATTGGCAGAGTCAGAAACTCTCAATCTATTTTATATATTGATAGACCCAAGCCTGTATAATTACCTAATGCATAGACCCAATCAATCCCTTTGTGAACGGAAGTATTATATCTTCAGACATTTCGTAAATAAGGAAGTAAGGTAAAGTAAGATCATATTTGAATACATCTCGAAATGAAACAAGTAGTCTCCCTAATTAATTGCAAGCTCAGACTAAATGTTACATATATAAACGCAAAAAGTTTACACACCCAGTACTCTTATTTGCGAGGGCCTACGATGATAAAGATTTAAAGTAAAGTTATACGAATAAAAGAATATAAACATCATATTATTCATAATATCATTTGATTACAATTTAACAAGAGAATTTAAATCGTATCTTCCATGTCCAAAATGTTGAGTTAAAGGCCAGTAAAAAGGAAATCCGACTAAGCCTTTCAGCCAACCGTTTAGTTTTACAATCGACCCTTTTATTGGACATGAAAATAGTTTTACAAGAAACAATAACTAGCGTAAAAACGGATAAAATCTACCACAAAGAGTTAACCCCTTCTACCCTGAAATGCCTAATCTTCTTGAAAGGAGCAGAACGGAAACCGAATACCTCTCACGAGGATGACAGAAGTTGTTCTTCACATCCTCGCATGACCGAAAACCTACATATATTGCGGAAAAACCATTATCACTTTTTCAACAAAGATAAGATGATATAAGTTATTAATAAGAAAGAATAGTCCAAGTAACACTTATCTGAAGTTGGAGGGATTCGACATCCTTCGTTGTTGCAACAAACCATGTACCTTCCGGACTGAGAGGGGAGGAGGAGCCCAAAACTCCCTGATGGGTACCCTCGCAAAAAAATCAGAGGCGCCCACCATTAGAAAAAGTACCAGTAAATAACCAAAGGAAATTTCATAGACAAGGATTATATGAATGCTAAACACATGCATAAGTCGCATGACAAGTATAAACCAATATTTAATTCAAAAATGTAAAGATGGGATACTTCGGGCCAATAAGAAATATCATTAAGTCTATCTCGCACCCTGTGTTTTAGTTTAGAAGGAGGGAGAATGCATAGACATTACAGTGCCAAAATTTCTAGTTGCGCATGTCTTTTTTAAAATGTGTTCAGAATTATAAGAGAATGGGCACAAACAGACTGAACCCAATCGAACTTAGTATATTTCGTAGGGTATAAGCCTTGTTTTAAGGATTATTCCAACTATTAATTTCTATGGACGACTCTCAATACGAAAATTACAGTCGTGTGTTTTCATTGGAGAATTTGGGGAAAGCAGAGGACCCGAGAATAAAGTTTCTTACGAGACACCCAACCAAGATAGGAAAGACAACATTCATGGCTTTCCAGAGTGATTCACATGTCGGGAAATAAGCATAGCGACTAGACACATACAAAACCCTAACCTAATAAACTTCGGAGGCATAGTTCTGGCTAGGCACTGTGTATGCTAGGATAGAGAGGAAACCTAATAATCGAACCCGTGAATAAAAAAAGTGATTAAAGAATGACTGTGAACGAAACACTAGTTACGCGAATTCGTGGGAAGGGACTATAAAGAACAATAAGCCAAAAGGACCTCACAAAGATTTTCAATAGAGGTTACAATAACAGAGATAGTCACTTACCACTAGGAGGAGCAGTCCTGGGAGGCGCTCCTTGCTACCATACTCCTCACGCCAAGAAAGGTCCAGAAGGTAAAGGAGAAATACAGGGCCAATTTCGGAATAGGCTTGCTCAAAAATGACAACAGACAACTACTGTCACCCTAAAACACGAACCCTGTGCTTATTGAATGTGATGAGTAAAACAAAGAACACGCCATGTGATATGAGTGACTTGGCGTGATTGGGTTGGATGAGGGTACATTGTTGGCTCTTGTTCCTCATCCATCTCCATTAATGGTCGGTCAAATATTAACTCCCGACGGTCAAACCTCCTGTCACACTTAATTTACGAAGACAAGGATGGGTCCCCTCAAAACCTACGTTTGGAAAATATCAACCTTTAGTTACTACTAATATGGTTGGCACCGATAGTTAGATTTCGCCTAAACCTGGTAAGGATTAACTATTTGCCAACTTAGAGTTTTGCTTCTAACTAGAAAGATCGTTAGGCTGCGTTATGAGGGAAAGACTCTCGGTTGACCAGAAGTTACCAAGGGAACCATCGAAGCCTTAGTCACCTATGGAAAATCCAAATAGCTAAACTGAACGACGAAGAAAATAAATTTGATAACCATTGTTGTATGTATAATGTTTTTGTTCGTGGGCTTGGATTTTAGGTTGCACATGTATGTTTACAAAGAGGCTAGGATACTAAGTCCAAGGCCTATGTTTTTTTCACTTTATTTCCCAAGTATAAACTTATAATCCCGTATAAAAACTAATATGACATAACAAAAGTTGAAAGAAATATACTAGATGGTGGTCGGTCATGTTAGGAAAGGGAAAGTGAAAAGTGATGGGTAGCAATGTTTAACAATAGGAATAATAGGGTATTTCTCTTATTATGAGTCAGTTGTATATATTTAGAGCTTAATGTCCTGTAGAATATTTTTGTTTTTAATGACGAAATTGAGGTTCATTACATATGGTATCAGAGAAAAGGTTACACCATTTGGACCTTGAACAAGACCAACTCATTTACTTATGCATATAATTCTATTATGTAAAACTAATAAACCTTTATTGTTATAAACAAAAAACCCTTTCTATTTTGTGTGAATTATGGCAGCCCAGGATGATGCATAAATCAAAATTGAAGGAAATCAAGAGCAGAGACCTTCTGGAGAGCAAAGAAAAAATAGTGACGGAAGCTCACCTCTGGAAGTACTGGAAACAATGAGGAATCTTATTTTTGAACTGCAATTTTCAAAGCCGACAATGAAAAAATGAAGAAAGCACAGCAGGAGCAACAAGAAATAAATGAAGTCATGTTGTGTAGTATAGTGACAAAGAAAATCCCAAAAGATGATAATAATGAAGAAAAGGTTAGCAAGAGGGCTTCCAAGAAATCTGGACCTAAAGCAGAAAAAAGAGACAGTTCGTATGAAGGTACACCTTCAGCTGAGGAAAAAATAAAAACATACAGGAAAATAAAACAAGTAGACCACCTTGAAGGAGAATTTAAAAAAATTAAACCAACTACCTTTGATGGAGAATATAGAATAGGAGAGGAAGTTGAGGCATGGTTATTAGACATAAAAAAATATTTCCATATATATAAATATTCAAGCAATATGAAGGTCAGAATGGCCATTTACAATCTGAAAGGAAAAGCTAGTATTTGGTGGCAAGATCTGAGATTGGCCAAGGGCTTAAAAGAGAAACAAATGGAGTGGTCAAACTTTAAGAAATATTTCAAGAAACAATACCTATTTGAAAGCTACTATGAAAGGAAAACCAAAGAATTTTATGAGTGACGACTTGGTCAGATGACAATGGAGGATATTATAAACAAAGTCCTGGAATTACTAAGGCTCGTACCCTATATCCAAGAGGACAGGGTAAAAATACAATGGTTCCTAAGTTGTTTACGACAGTCCTATAGGGATAGAATTGAGTTTGACAACCCCAAGTCCTTGAGTGAAGTATTCAGGAAAGCATGAATGTGTTACGACCAATACAAATAGCGGGTGGAACTTCCCAAATTTTGGAAGGATAAGAAACAAGACCGAATGAACCAACGGAAGAAGGGATACCAGCCGACTCCTTATTGAAATACAACAAAAACCTTTCCTAGAAAGTGTTTTTACTACAATAATCCAAGTACGCAAGGAAGCAGTAAACTGGTAAATTTGGGAACAAAGAAGTTTGGGGACAATCCCCGTGAACCATTGAAGTGTTGGGAATGTGGAGAACCTCATCTCAGGAGCAACTACCCACGTTTAAACACAACAAACAGAACTGTTGTTCATAATTTGTAGAAAGCTTCGATAGTGGGAGATGTAGGCAGAAGACTGCATTGGATAAATGCAGCCATTGATGGTCGACAAACTGACCACCAGTCCTCTGTGGTGGAAAACGAAGGTAAAATCAATAACACTCGAATTTGTGTTTTAATTGACCCTGGAGCTACGTTAAGTTATATCACTCCTACTGTGGTAGAGTCAAATAAACTTAACAAAGTGAAACACACAAAATCATGGTTGGTACAACTAGCAATAGGAATAAAAAGAAAAGTAGTTGACATTATTTATGATTTTGAGTTCAGTTTAGATGGTCAAAACATAAGAACAGATCTAAACATTCTACCACTAGGATCTTATGATGTGATTATCGGAATGGATTGGTTGGAAAAGCACAAAGCAGTTCTATATTTTTATACAAAGACACTTAATTATAAAGATGATCATGACACTATTAGAACAACCCAAGGTATACCAAAAGCACTATCAATTAAACAAGTCACAACAATGCAATTCAAGAAATGCATGAGAAAGGGTTGCCAAGTTTACGCCATCCAAATAATGAATCTGTTAGAAAAAGAAGATAAGACCAACTTGGAAGACTTTGATGTCCTACATGAATTCAAAGACATGTTTTTTGATGAGATACCTGAATTACCTCCTAGAAGGGAAATATACTTTTCCATAGACCTGCTACCTGGTTCTACTCCTATATCTAAAGTACCTTACCGAATGAGTTTACCAGAATTGACAGAATTAAAAATATAGCTATAGGAATTGTTGGACAAAGAGTATATCAGGTCGAGTGTTTCATCATGGGGAGCGCCAGTCCTCTTTGTGAAAAATAAAGACGGTACTCTAAGGCTATGTATCGACTATAGACAATTTAATAAAATGACTATTAAGAACAAGTACCCCTTACCTAGAATAAATGACCAGTTCGATCAAGTAGGTGGGGCCAAAATCTTTTCAAGGTTGGATTTACGATCTGGTTACCATCAAGTCAGGATAAAAGATGAGGACATAAGCAAAACAACATTTCGAATATGATATGGACACTACCAATTCGTAGTCATACCTTTCGGACTCACTAATGCACCAACCACATTTATGTGCCTAATGAATAGTATTTTCAGTCAGTAGTTAGACAAGTTCATACTAGTATTTATCGACGATATTCTGGTCTATTCTAAAACAAAGGAAGAACATGAAGAACACTTAAGGATAATTCTACAAACTTTGAGGAAACATAAACTGTACGCCAAATTTGATAAGCGTGATTTTTATCAAAAGAAAATACAATACCTAGGACATGTAATTTCAACAGAAGGCATTGCAGTCGACCCTGAGAAAATAAAAGCCATCATGGAATGGCCGATACCTAAGGATGTAGCGGATATCTGGTCATTCATGGGAATCACCAGATATTATCACAGACTTATCGAAGGGTTTTCCAAAATAGCTTAACCTATCACGTCATTACAAAAGAAAGGGACCAAGTTTAACTGGTCACAAAAGTTTGAAGATAGTTTTAACAAGCTAAAGGAATTATTGACAATTGCATCCATCTTGAAGGTAGCAGACCCAGATAAAGACTTTGCCATCTGTGTTGATGTGAGTAAAGAAGGAATAGGTGGTTTCCTAACTCAGCAAGGACACGTAATTTGTTATGAGTCCCAGAAATTAAAAGAACATGAACGAAACTACGTCACTCATGACTTAGAATTGGCAGTAGTAATACACACCTTAAAAATGTGGTGACACTACATAATGGGAAGAAAATTTCTATTACTGATAGATAATAGAGGAGTGAAATATTTGTTTAGTCAACCAGATCTTAATGCAAGGCAAGCAAGATGGCTAGCGTTCTTGAGCGAATTCGACTTTGAGGTAAGACATATCAAGGGTAAGAAAAATAAGGTAGCAAATGCCCTAAGCAGAAGAGTCCATGGATTATTCAAAATAAATGTCAGTAGAGAAGAAAGTGATATGGAACAGAGAATAAGGACAACATGTATTAATGACAAAAATTACACTAAAATAATGAAAGAATCACAAAATAGTACCGCGAGCTCAGATAAACCAGATTTGAGTATCGACAAAAATGGACTATTATGATTTAAAATTAGACTTTACATACCAGACTCAACAGAGTTAAAGATAACAGTCTTGGATGAAGTGCATAAGAAACAGTATTCTGGCCACCCTGGATACCAGAAAACGATAACAACACTTAGAAAACTATTTTACTGGCCTAACATGAAGGGGGAAACATTGGAATATCTAGCTAGGTGCCAAGATTGTCAGCAGGTTAAGGTCAAACACCAATGTCCAGCTGGCCTACTACAGCCATTGCCAGTACCAGAATGGAAATGGGAGACCACATCGCTAGACTTTATTACAGGTTTGCCTAAAACTCAGAAACATAATGACTCTATTATGGTTGTAATCGGTAAACTTAGTAATTTTGCACACTTTATTCTTGTAAAGTCTACTTTTAAAGCTATAAATATCGCTAAAATATTTATGAAATAAATCTTTACACTACATGGTATTCCTAAAATGGTGATTTCGGATAGAGACATGAAATTTACATCTACCTTTTGGAAAGAGTGATTTGCAGGGCTAAATACTAATTTGAATTTCAGTACGAGTTATTATCCGCAAACGGATGGACAGACCGAAAGAACAAACTAAATTGTGGAGGATATGCTCTGCATGTATGTGAGAACAAAACCAAATAGGTGGGAAGACTTCCTACAACTGGTAGAATTTGCATATAACAATGGGTACCAAACTTCAACTAAGTTAAGCCCCTTCGAGGTACTTTATTGCATAAAGTGTACGACTCCAATTAGCTAGGACAACCCAGTTGACAGACTTATGGTTGGACCAGAGATGCTCCAAGAAACGAAAGGTATGGTAATAAAGGTACAACATAACTTAAAGGAAGCACAGGACATGCAGAAGAGTTACGCAGACCAGAAAAAAATACACTTGGAGTTTCAAGTGGGAGACCATGTTTATTTGAAATTCAAAGCCCGGAAAAGTTCACTGAAGTTATGAAATTGCGCCAAGTTGGCACACAGGTTTTCTGGGCCGTTCGAGATACTAGCTCGAATTGGACCCATAGCATACCAACTTGCACTTTCAGCTAATCTAAAAATTCATAATGTATTTCATGTTTCTTTGTTAAAAAAGTATGTTCATGACGATACTCATATGATTGATTGGAACTTGGTGTAGGTGGAACGAGAAGGCAAGTTCCAAGTGGAACCCTTACGCATTCTGGACCAGAGAGAAATAGAACTTCAGAAGAGATTCGTCGCTCAAGTAAAGGTGCAATAGAAGCACTTTATTCCTAAGGAGGCCATTTGGGAGTTGGAAGGAGATTTACGGAAATCCCATCGAATCTTGTACCAAGAAAGGAACGAACACTGAAGACAGTGTTTTATTGAAGGGGGAAAGGATGTGACATCCCCAAAAATAAAGTATTTTAAACTCGAAAATTGTTAGATAATTATTGTCATTTTTGGTAAATTTGAATTTGGAATTTTTTGCCATTTATGGAAATTCTGAATTTTGAATTTGGTAATTTGTAATTAATTATTATGATTGTTGGGCAGAGATATGATTTGACCCAACTAACTAATTGACTATGACACTTGTATGAAAACATAATATTTTATATTAATTGCAGGAGGACAAATGGAACAACCATGTTAAAATCAGTTGACCATGACTCCATGAGTGGGGAACTTGTTGGAACTACCTTAGGGTTGATTGTTACAAGTGGAAAATCAGGGATTTGGCCATTGGTAGCCCCTGAAAATCAGGGATTCAGAAAGCTACAAAAATTTCCAAGAGAGGGAAAAGGACGTAGGAAAAAATATGGTTTGGATAAATAAGCATATGTGAGGAGGCATATGTGACGAGGCAGGACACTACCTATTATGCTGGAAAAAGAGAACTATTGTGTACTTGTTGTTATGAACACTGAATATTAAGTGTGAGGCAAGGACAGAATTGGAGACAGAAGAAAACATTGTTGAAGAGGAGATTTGAAGTTCTCCCTCATGGATTCATGGTCAAGCTATGGGGGTGAATTGGGCAAGTAACTTGGCTTCCCTATTCTATGGTTGGGAGGAATGTGGTTATTCCCTTTGTCATCCCGCAAACTGGTTCAGATATGTATTTTATTTCTTCTCTATTTTGGAATGACTAAATTGATTTATTGCAATGTATCTGTCATTTAGGTTTGGAATAATATTATGGATGAATTATGTTCACTCCCGTGGAGCATGAAACTGATAGAGTTTCACCATATTTAGTACTGAGTATTTTTTTTCCCGACTTAAAATACAGAATGAATAATGTAGTATTCTTTTCCCTTTTTTTTCATGAAGAATACGTGTGGCCAATTCTAGAATTTATTCTATAGACTAGATTACTTCTATATATATATACTTATGTTAGAACTAGTATGGAGCACTAATTTACCATATATATATACATGTTTGTATTCCTTATATATATATATATATATATAAGTATGTCTATTTGCATAGTAGGTAATCGGCATGGACATGATAGAAGAAGAATTCAGACTCAATGTTGATAGCATTAATTATAAGTATATGTGTGTGTGTGTGTACAGAACTGTCCTATATATATATATATGTCTATTTGCATAGTTGGTAATCGGCATGGACATGATAGAAGAAGAATTCAGACTCAATGTTGATAGCATTAATTATAAGTGTGTGTGTGTGTGTGTGTGTGTGTGTGTGTGTACAGAACTGTCCTACACTCTATATGTAATGAAACATTCCGGAAAACATTCAACTACGATAAAAGGAGATTTACGAAATGGTATGAACTATATGGAAATAGTATGATTATACATATCCTTTTCTTTCTTGACAAGCATTATCATAGATTACACAGAAAGAAATTGTAACATTATAAAGCATTGGGAATATTTTCAAGAATTGTAGACAAACAAACCTAATAGTTATATAATACCCCACAGAAAAACCAAATAATGGCCAACCGATTTATATACAATTACAAATGTATAAAGAAAATAGTCCATATATAATTGGCAGATTCAGAAACTCTCAATCTATTTTATATATTGATAAACCCAAGCCTGTATAATTACCTAATGCATAGACCCAGTCAATCCCTTTATGAAAGGAAGTAGTATAACTTCATACAAATTGTATATACGGAAGTAAGGTAAAGTAAGAACAGATTTGAATACATCTCAGAATGAAACAAGTAGTCTACCTAATTAATTGCAAGCTCAGACTGAATGTTACATATGTAAATGCAAAAGGATTACACACCGAGTACTCTTATTTTCCGAGGGCCTATGATGATAAAGATTTAAAGTAAAGTTACAAGAATAAAAGAATCTAACCATCATATTATTCATAATATCGTTTAATTCCAATTCAACAAGAGAATTTAAATCGTATCTTCCATGTCCAAAATGTCGAGTTAAAGGCCAGTAAAAAGGAAATCCGACTAAGCCTTTCGTCCAACCCTTTAGTTTTACAGTCGACCCTTTTATTGGACATGAAAACATTTTTACAAGATATAATAACCAGCATAAAAACGAATAAAATCTACCATAAAGACCCCTTCTTCTACCCCGAAATGCCTAAGCTTCTTGAAAGGGGAAGAATGGAACCCGAATAACTCTCATGTGGACGACATAAGTTGTTATTCACATCCTTGCACAACCGAAAACCTGTATATATTGCGGAAAAACCATTATCACTTGTTCAACAAAGATAAGATGATTTAAGTTATTAATAAGAAATAATAGCTGAAGTAACGCTTATTTGAAGTTGGAGGGATTCAACATCCTTCGTTGTTGTAACAAACCACGTGCCTTCTAGACCGAGAGGGGAGGAGGAGGAGCCCAAAAAACCCTGATGGGTACCCTCACAAAAAACTCAGAGGGGCCCACCATTAGAAAAATTACCAGTAAATAATCAAAGGAAATTTCACAGAGAATGATTATACGCATGCTAAGCACATACATAAGTCACATGACAAGTATAAACCAATATTTAATTCAAAAATGTAAATATGGGATACTTCGGGCCAATAAGAAATGTGATTAAGTCTATCTCACACCCTGTGTTTTAGTTTAGTTAAGAAGGGAGAATGCAGAGACATTACAGTGCCAAAATTTCAAGTTGCTCATGCCTTTTTTTAAATGCATTCAGAATTATAAGAGAATGGGAACAAACAGACTGAACCCAATCGACCTTAGTATATTTCGCAGGGTATAAGCCTTGTTTTAAGGATTAGTCCAACTATTAATTTCTATGGACGGATCCCAATAAGAAAATTACATTCGTCTGTTTTCGTTGGAGAGTTTGGGGAAAAAAGAGGACCCAAGAATAAAGTTTCTTACCAGACACCCAACCAGGATAGGAAAGATGACATTCAAGGATTTCTAGAGTGATTCACATGTCACGAAATAAGCATAGCGACTAGACACATACGAAACCCTAACCTAATAAACTTTAGAGCCATAGTTCTTGCAAGGCACTGTGTATGCTAGGACAAAGAGGAAACCCAATAGTCGAACCCGTGAATAGATAAAGTGATTAAAGAATGACCATGAACCAAACACTACTTATGCGAATTCGTGGGAAGGGAATATAAAGGAAAATAAGCCGGAAGGACCTTACAAGAGTTTGAATAGAGGTCACAACAACATAAATAGTCACTTACCAATAGGAGGAGAAGTCCTAGAAGGTGCTCCTTGATACCATACTCCTCACGCCGAGAAAGGTCCAGAAGGTAAAGGAGAAATGCAGGGCCAATTTCAAAACAAGCTTTCTCAAAAATGACAACAGACAACTACTGTCATCCTAAAACACAAATCCCATGTTTATTGAATGCGATGAGTACAACAGATAACACGCCATGTGATATGAGTGACTTGGCGTGATTGGGTTGGATGAGGGTATAGGGTTGGCTCTCATTACTCATCCACGTGCATTAATGGTCAGTCAGATATTAACTCCCAAATGTCAAACCTCCTGTCACACTTAATTTATGAAGAGAAGAATGGGTCCCCTCGAAACCTACATTTGGAAAATACCAAACTTTAGTTACTACTAATCTAGTTGGCACCGGTAGTTAGATTTCGCCTAAACCTGGTAAGGATTAACTATTTGGTAACTTAGAGTTTTTATTCTAACTAGAAAGATCCTTGGGCTGTGTTGTGAGAGAAAGACTGTCAGTCGACCGAAAGTTACCAAGGGAACCATCGAAGCGTTAGTCACCTATGGAAAATCCAAATAGCTAAAATTAACGATGAAGCGAATAAATTCGACACCCATTTTTGTATGTATAATGTTTTTATTTGTCGGCTTGGAGTTTAGGTTGTGAGCGTATGTTTACAAAAGAGGCTTGGACCCTAAGTCCAAGGCCTATGTTTTTTCCACTTTATTTCCCAAGTATAAACTGATAATCCCGTATAACAACTAATATGACTTAACAAAAGTTGAAAGAAATATACTAGATGGTGGTCGATCATGTTAGGAAAGGGAAAATGAAACGTTTTGGGTATCAATGTTTAACAATAGGAATAATAGGGTATTTCTCTTATTATGAACCGGTTGTACAGATTTAGAGCTTAATGTCCTTTAGAAGATTTTTTTTTTTTTTTATGACGAAATTGAGGTTCATTACAATATGGTGATGTGTATGTGAAATTACTAAATGGTTATGTTAAACAGATTCATAATGTGATGTATGCACCTGGTATAAACAAAAACTTAATCTTAGCTTCTACCATAATAGATCAAGATTCGGCGATAGAAATTTTAAAGTCACATTGTCTGGTAAAAGATATGCATGACCATTAAAATATTATTGCAACAAGACTCATAGTTGGAGGTTTATACAAGCTTAATGTGAAGAACAAGAATCATCAAGTGTTAACATCCACAACCATGACAATAGAATTTTTACGGCACCAAAGATATGAATATATTAACTATCATGATTTGTTACTATTTCAAAAATAATGAATGGTGGAAGGATTACCATTTCTTAAGAATGAATATTTTGCATGTCAAGGGTGTGTACGAGGGAATATGCATAGGGAATAATTATCTACTCATAAAAATACAAGGAAAAGAGATATTCTTGAACTTGTACATAAAAATGTGTGTTCTTATGCAGACAATATCACATAGTGGAGCATATTGTTTCTTGATATTAATTGATGATTGCACAAAATCTACATGGTTTTGTTTTTTGAGAAAGAAAAGTGATGTATTTGATTACTTTAAAGAGTACAAAAATATGGTTGAGAATTCATTTGGAAAATACATGTAGATCCTTCGATCAGATCAAGGGTGAGAGTATACATCAGATGTGGAATGACCCCATCGTTACGACTACATGCAATGCAACACAAAAGCAATATTTTTTTTCTTTTTAGTAGGACGACAACACCGATGAAAATTAAACAATGCAACTTGACGATGAACACAACAGACCCATATCAGGCAACAGTAAACGACTCATATTTCTAGGTGATAATGTAAATTTGTTGCAAATGCGTTGTAATTTCATTGTCTATGTCATAAATTAAGTGTCCATTCAATATATATATACAGTATGAATTCATTGTACATATATTAATTCTGTTGTCCATTCAATGTATAATATACTATGAAAAACACAAAGTATCCCTATCTAAAGAAAACACATAGTAACAACAATTTTGCTATCCAAAACGCAGAGCATAAAATCGTTGTCACAACGTCAAAACACAGGTATATCAACACTGAAATTGGCTAGTAATTTGTGGTTCAATAAAAACACAGGTAAAGGTTTAAATAAACTATACACATGAAATAAAAGTTGTACACAATAAAACAATTTCAAATCTGGACGCAATAAAAGGGTTTGAACATCAATAAAACGATTTCATTGGAAGCAGGTAATGGTTTATTCAACCATAAAAATGATTTCAAAATTGGATGCCTATAATGGTTATTCCAATAGTAAAACGAATTCTTTCCATATCAACATTGTCACCTTAAAAACATAGTCAATCCAATCAACACTTTCATATTAAAAACATAGTCAAAAGATAGGTATAATATCATTGTCATGAAGATTCAATTCACAATCTAATCACAATTTTAATGAATATATGAGATTGTTGTCTGAAAAAATAAAATATTGTTGTGTAATTAACAAAGGATCCATGATTAAGGAACAATGAAATCGAAACAAAATTTTGTGCAAAAACTGGGTGAAAAGGCTATAAGAAACGCCAAGAAAAACATGGAGTGAAGGCTGGGGAAGATGGGTCAAATCCTTGTGTAAGCATTCCCAGAAGTTTGCACAGATAATATGCCAAGAAAAACATGGTTGACTGTTGTGCATAGGCTGGGTAAATCACCCAGAAATTATTGGTGTGAAGGATGAGTATGGAATCCAAGAAAACTCCGAGATAATCAATCCCACGAAAATGCAGAAGTAATCGATCACCAGAAAATGCAGATGTAATCATTCACAAGAAGGGAAAAGACTAAACATTCGAAAATGAATCAATCAATGAAAATACAAGTAAGGGATATATAGATGGGTTAAAAAATTTATCCTTCACTTATTATCCATGCACAGGAAAATAGGGCACTTGAATCTATAGGTTTTTAAACACCGAAATGACAACCGTCGATTCGGCTCCTAGCGGACTGCTTAGGAACATACTAGTAACTAAATGGATAAGGGATGAAGGATAAAAACAAAAAATATTCTTCGTAATAATCAATAAAAACAACGCAATGAAGTCATGGCAATCAGATTTTAGGTTCACAAAGGGAAATCAATTCAAACAGTAAGCATAAGGGGATTACAAATACTGCAGGAAAACAGGTGCAAGAAAGCTCATGGAAATGAAATATTCATCTGAGCATATAAAAATAACATGTGTAAATTAAATTTCATTGAAAGTAACAATTTTAATAGGCATACCTTAGACAAATGAGAAAAATCCTAGGTTTTTGTCTTGCACACGCTCCGTCTAGCTCCCGCTTTCCGACCGATGTGACCTCACCGATACCTCTCTGCAAATGMTAGGGGTACTCTTCTCCCCCATGAGTCACCCAAGCCGCAAAGGGACCATGCACACAATACCATAGAACTTCTAGCACCCATCTCGCCTCACAAGGTCGAACTACTAATCATTACCCAAGATGGGTATCCCAACTCCCACAAGAAAAAGTTCAGTCAAGGAAAAATTCAGCAGCGTAGCATTACGTAAAAAGGTCAGATCCATACTCCTCCTCCTCCATCCTTTTTATAGAGTTTTCAAGTAATTAGTTTCCCAAATTCTCATTAAATTCTTTTGTCATTTAATTAATTAGGGAAAAACTCCCCCCTACACATGTCACCCGATCCCCTAGTTGCACTAGAAAATTAATTTTATTAATTAATTAATTATTCCTATTTCCCTCACCCACCTAAAATCATTCCTAAAAGTGATCCTTGGTGTCCAATATTTCCTTACAAATCTTAATGTCTTATGCTTCACTTAATTCCTTTTTGACTTCAAAAAAATAACAAGTTCCCAAGGCAAGATTCCTTACTAAGTTAGACATTCATTTTTTTATTTACGTTTCCCCTTTTCTTTAAGTTCCCTATTTCTTTTAAGTTTCCCTCTTTTTCCTTTTTAACTAAAAATCAATTTACCAAGTGTAGATAAAACAACCATTTATCGTCTTTTCTTTTTAACTAAAAATTAAATTAGCATATGTAGATAAAACAACCATTTCCCTTCTTAAAATTTTAATCCTCCATTATAATTTGATTTTAATAAATGAATTTGAATTTCTTGTTACATGTTTAATTATTATTATTTTGTTTTCTCACCACATGTGCTACTTAGACCTAGGTTTTAATTTCACATCATTCATTTTAAGGTCGTCTAGGCTTATTCACTTACCAGTTAAAATCTCGACGTACCCTTCAAGATGCACTAGGTTCTCCAAGGGTGCCACTTGCCTCTTTTCGTTTTAATTATGTGGCGTGCCCTTTCAGGACTCACTAGTGATCTAAGGGTTCCACTCACCTCTTTTTGTTTTCCTTGCACAACGTGCCCTTCAGGACTCACTACGTGCTCTAAGGGTTCCACTCACCTCTTGACTTACTTTGGTAGACGTAAACAACCCCTGGAATTAATACTTCGCCAGGTGATATTGTGGGAGACTAAGTACCTCAAAGGAATAAGGCCCCTGACTTATTGTGTACCGCTTAGAATCATCGTGAGAGACTGTCGTAGTCTTCCCTCATGGAACCGTGGGTCTTCTCGAACTAGGTAATCATTAACCTACAATTTGAGCCACGTAGGGAGTGCTAGTAGGCTGTGGTAGGGATTCTCCCACACCTCTCCCTCAAAGACTTTAGTTGTCATGCATGACCCCTCCACTCCACATGTGAGTCTGGTCGGCAAGTTATCATCAGCCTGCATCATCAACAAATCATCGCAGCAATAATAATCAGTCATCATAACATCTAATCATATGTACATATGTCATATAAACAACAATCAAACCCCAATAGTTCACTCCCTAACTCGATCCAAACTCCAAGGGGCTTCGACGATGCCTCTTCATCCTTAATGTCCAAAGTCCTGCACACGTAGGAGAACCTTGTCAATATCACCTGTCTATGTAAATACAACCAAAATAACATATCATCATATCCATAATATCTCATAATCATAATCAAACGTCCAATAGGATAATAATCTGGATCACTTGCAAGCAAGTGTCCTTAAAGAATAAGTTTGCTCTGTGCGCGCAAGAACGAGATGTTACATACACCACCTCTTGGTTTAAAATTCATCCCAAAGTTTCACAGTATATAAGTATCACAATATCATAAGTTTTTCTATCAAACAGAAATGGAAACTGTTGGCGCATATCATATGCGGCCTCCTAGGTCGTCGAATGTGGACTATAGTTGTCCTACTGGACCTTGACCTAATCTAGTATTTGACATTGTATCTATTGAATGCGATGATCCAGGATGCAGATTGGCTCATCCATGAGCGCACCCTCATCAGATACCTGCAAGGAACTCATGTCAATAACATCTATAGGATTACTAATATAATGTCTCACAATAGATACGTGAAAAACATTGTGCATACGCCTCAAAGAATCAGGCAAGGCTAGTCAATAGGCCATGGTCCCCTTCCTTTCCACAATCTCAAAGGGTCCCACGAACCTAGGAGAGAGTTTGGCACCCTTTCCAAACTTGATCCAACTCTTATGCAATTTCACCCGCAAGAGGACTCGATCGCCAACTTCTTAACTACGGTTGATACGGTGTGCATCGACATAGCCCTTATGTCGATCCTGCGCTTCCTTCATCCTTTTCCTTATTTTTTCATTTTATCTTCCACTTCTTGGATCACTTCTGGTCCCACTAGGATGCTATCCTCAAGCTGATCCCAACTCAAAGGCGTCTAACATGGTCGCCCATAAATAAACTCGAAAGGCGCCATCTTAATGGTGCTTTGATAACTGTTGTTATATGTGAATTATACCAATGGAAATAATTCTTCCCAACGCTTATGTTGGTCCATCACGTACATACACAATATGTCCTTTGATATTTGGTTTGTTCGTCCAGTCTTCCCATCTGTCTCTGGATGATATGCGTTACTAAAGTTAAGTTGGGTTCCCAAGGCCTTTTGGAAACTAGTCCAAAATCATCCTGTAAACACCAATCCTCGATCGAATATAATCCTCTTAGGCACACCATGTATCCTCACAATCTCACTAATGAAAACTCTAGCTATGTCAGGTGTCTGATATGTCGTACGCACATGAATAAAATGAGAACTCTTCATCAGAGTGTTGACTACCAAAAAAATCAAGTCGTGTCTCCTTGGCATCAGTGTAAATTCAACAATAAAATCCATCGAAATGACCTCCCATTTCGATTATGGAATCGTGTGTGGTTGTAGTAATCCTGTTGGATGTCTATGTTCAGCCTTCACCTGCTGAAATTCTAGACATCTTTCCACATAGTTCACTATATTTGCCTTCATTCCCTTCCAAAAGAATAAGGTTTTGAGGTCTTCCCTCATCTTCGTGACTCCCGCGTGAGCCATTTACACTGCTCTATGAGCCTCATTGAGGATCAAAGTCCTCAACTCGTCATTCAATGGTACGTAAATTCTATTTTTAATTGTTAATAATCCATCATCGTCCAACATAAATCCTTCAAATCTTGGTACTATCATTGTGTTTTGTCCAATAAAATCCTTGACCTCTTTGTACTAGTCATCATCGTGCTGTAAGATTAGAATCTTTTCATGTAGATTCATCTGAAGAGGCAACACCAAAAATATGCGTTGTCTCCAACTCAATGCATCTTCCACTCGGTTCACCGTTCCTTTTATGTAAGTAATCTCAAAATCCTACTCGCTAAGCAATTCTGACCAACGTCCTTGTCGCCCGTTCAAGTCGCTTTGCGTAAAGATGTGTTCTAGTCCACATTGGTATGTTTTTAGTTCAAAATTTTGTCCAATAAGGTAGTGTCTCCAAACTCTCAAGGCATATACAATGGATAACTACTCCTAATCGAGCGTCGCATAATTCTCCTCATGCCCTCTCAACTTTCTCGAGATGTAAGAAATCACTCAACTGTATTGCATCAAGACTCCGCCTAAGCCATCCTTGGATGTGTCAGTGCATACCAAGAAGTCTCCATCCATGTCAGGGACCTCTAGTATCAATACTTTTGTCAACAACTCCTTGAGCCTCCGAAATTCTTTTGTGCATTTCTCGGTCCAAACAAACATCTTATTCTTCTTCTGCAATTCTGTAATCGAATTTTCTATCTTTGAAAAGTCCTCGACAAACCATCGATAGTATCCTACTAAACCCATGAAGTTACACACTTCGGGGAGATTAGTCGGCATAGGCCATTCTTTAATAGCCTCAACCTTTATTGGATCCATGGAGATACCTTTTTTAGAGATGACATGCCCTAAGTAATGAATCTTCGATTGATAAAACAAACATTTAGACAACTTCCCATACAATTTGTTCTCTTGTAGACACTGTAGTAACAATCACAAGTGCTTATTGTGCTCTTCCAATGTCCAAGAGTGAATCAAAATATCGTTAATTAATACTTGGAAGAACTTGTCCAAGTATTCGCACAACACCCCGTTCATCAAAATCATAAATACCCTAGGGGCGTTTGTGAGTTGAAAAGGTAAAACAATAAACTCGTAAAGTCCAAACCTCATCTTAAAGGTGGTTTTAGGGACGTCGTATCCTTGATCCGTAACTGGTGATACCCTGATCTCAAGTCAATCTTTGAAAACATCATCGTGCCTTTCATATGATCAAATAGATCATCAATCCTCGGCAACAGATATTGATTATTGATCGTTGCTTTGTTAAATTGATGATAGTTAATGCAGAGTCTCCATGACCCATGCTTCTTCCATATGAAGATAACAGGTGCACCCCACAGTGAAACACTGGGACATATAAGTCCTAGTTCCAACAACTGCTTTAGTGGCATTATCAACTCCTGTAACTTCAGGGTCAACATCCGATAAGGAGTTATTTCTATCGGTTCAGTCCCTGATTTTAGGTCAATGGTAAATTCCAACTCCCACTCCAGCGACATCCCAGGTAACTCCTCGGGGAAGACATCCGCAAACTCTCTTACCACCCGAAGGTGTTCTAGACCTTTCATTACTCCCTTCTCGTTTCACTTAAGGATCGCATAAATCTTGCATCCATTCTACATGCTCTTTCATAGCTACTAGGAAGAGATGAACTTCGGGGAAACTCCCTGGTTCCGATCTACAATCAAGCATCTCTATCCCTCATCATCAACCGATGTCAACTATTTCTTCTTACAGTTGAGTATCACCTCATGCAATTGCAACCATTCCATACCGATCACGATGTCATAAGATATTAAGATTGTGAGGTAAAGGTTTCCCCTGGTGACAAACTCTACCAGGTTACGGCTACAACCTGTAACCTTCCCTCCAAACTTTTGTTTGGCTCCCGAAGCCATTTATACAAAGACAAACTCATCCTGTTTGACTTCATTTACCTTAATTCTTTTTAGTGCTGCCACATAAATGAAACTCTTTGCAGCACCGGGATCTATCAAAATGCTAAGGCTCTCTTCAGTGACGGTACCTGACGTCTTGAGCATAGCCATCTGGTTCTCTTCCTGACATTTATTAACCACTGCAAGAATCTGATGGGCCTTGCCCAAAAAACCCACGGTAGTGGGTCCGACTAATCCATATGCTCCGGTCCTCTCCTCTGTGTGGTCACAATGGTAATGTGGCTTCCCACAATCCAACACACTTTCATTGGTCCAGTATTCCTGGTACCCTAAGTAGAATTTGAATCCTAACATTAAGGCCTAACAAAAACTTGTTGACCTTAATTTTCTCGGTAATTTGGTGTGAAGCATACCGAAGCAGCTCCAAAAATGGGCCTCATACTTGGGCATTGTGCGGTCACCCTATCGCAAGACTTGAACTTGTTGAGTTGGAACTCAATTAATTCCTCATAAATATGCCTCTCCTAGAACCGTTCCTCGAATAGTTCCCATGACACGTCTTTGACGACCATGTTCAATTGCGACAGGAGCTTCTTCCAACATAGAAGAGAGGTCCCCTTCAGTTGAAAGACCACCATGTGGACCTTCATGTTGGAGGTATATTCGTGAAGTGCAAAACACATCACCATATTCTCCAACCATGCCTCAGTGGCTGCATCATCTGGGGAACCAAAGAACTCATGAAAATTTGACCTTCTCGAGTTTGCAGTGAATACTAATGGTACTTGTTGGGCGCACTATGGACCCTCATGGGTACATTCACCCTGTCCTCATCTGAGTATAGATGGTGAATCAAGGCCTCTGACAATCTCTGGAAGGACCTTGTCAGACCATCATCATCCCTTACAACAATCAAATCCAGCCCAAGGACTTGTTCTTACCCTTGGGGGTTACACTCTATGGGTGAGGGCACCTCTAGAGGCATCACACCCCCTTCCACGAGACCCGTTGTGAACCTCTATGGCATTCTCTCATCGATATCACCGAATGGACGCATACAATTTTTACTTAGTGTTAGGTTATTACTCAAGGGTTCACTATAGTGGAAATCATGACGATCCACAATTGTAGGGTTGAACCGACTTTGATACCATATGTAACGACCCCTTTATTATGACTACATGCAACGCAGCACAAAAGAAAATATTTTTTTCCTTTTTTTTAGCAGGACGACAACAACGACGAAATTTAAACAATGCAACTTGACGATGAACACAACAGATGCATATCAGGCAATAGTAAACAACGACTCAGACACTAGCACATCAGGATATTGGATGAAACATGCAATAATTAATAGACAGATAAAAATGACTACCCGCTTGACACAAGAAAGACAAAGCCTACCAGCTCAAGGACAACATCAAGAAACCTGACACAACAACTTCAATGACAAGTATCTAGAAACTTTTACGGAGCACAAACCCAAACTCATTAAGGCGTTACCATCCAAGTACCAACATCAATTACAATGAACAAAATGCCCACATTGGGAAGCATGCGACTCTGGCCAAGTTATCGTTCACATCTATCCATCAGGGTGCATAATGATCCCCTCATCAGGAGTCATGTCGTCACAAGGCAATAAGAATAACAACAACCCTTGTGAAACATAACCTATCTGGACCAATAACATGCTAGGAGACCAAAATAACTAACAAAATGCAAGAAGACTAAACCCAAGCACTCAATCGACAAGTAAACAAGACGTTAAGGAAATTTGACTACTAAAAGAATCATGCATCACATTCACTTCCTAAATCAATCCTACATGAACATGGTTAATGGCACCAAGGAATAACTACTTGTTTTTTTTTTCTCATTAAAAGTGAACTACTATAAGTACTTAACATAATCAATAAACGATGTCTATTAATATAAGTGAACTACTTACAAAAAAGTGAGCTACATTGTCTATTAAATATTCAACATTGTTGTCTATATTATTACTATCTAAATCACCGTGGTCTAAATACACAATATTGTTGTCTAATATATCATTATATCATTTATGTCTATATTAGCAAGTCTCTCGATAATTGAATTGATAAACTATTAGTAATTATAATGATATCGCTGGGTAAATAACCATAACTGTTTGATAAAAATATTGTTGCCTAATAATATTTTGTTGTCAACAATATTCAAAATGCTATCCATGATGATGGTATCAAGGATATTTAATCTCAATCCATTAAGATATGATATTACTTTATCAAGTATATTTAATGATTTATTGTCTATAAAATATGTGGTAATGTTGTCTATAACTTATATCAATCGATGTCAAATGTTTATAGTCAACAATACTAAATCGTTATACAAATTAATGGTGTTACTTAATTAATATTTACTCTCATACAATCGTTGGAATATATTATATATGATTGCTATCCATGATATCGTTTTATATCAAGAATTTCCCTGTGTCTTTGACATATATAAATGCATAACTAAAGAGCAATAAAACCATCACTCAAATGTCGTGTAAAACGATAAGGTCGTTGTTTGAACAATAGATAAATTCGTTGTCTAGGTGATAATGTAAATTCGTTGCAAATTCATTGTAATTTCGTTGTCTATGTCATAAATTACGTGTCCATTCAATATATATAAAATATGAATTCGTTATACACATATTAATTCCTCCGTCCATTCAATGTATAATATACTATCAAAAACGCAGAGTATCCCTATCCAAAGAAAAAGCATAGTAACAACAATTTCGCTACCCAAAACGCAGAGCATAAAATCATTGTCACGACGTAAAAAACATAGGTATATAAACAATGAAATTAGCTGGTAATTCTTGGTTCACTAAAAACGCAGGTAAAGGTTTAAATCAACCATACATATGAAATAAAAGATGGACACATTTAAAGGTTATTAAGCCTTAAAACAATTTCAAATCTGGACTCAATAAAAGGGTTTCAACATAGTAAAATGATTTCACTGGAAGCAGGTAATGGTTTATTCAACCATAAAAATGATTTCAAAACTGGTTGCCTATAATGGTTATTCCAATAGTAAAATGAATTCCTTCCATATCAATGTTGTCACATTAAAAACACAATCAATCCAATCAACGCAGACAAAATAAAAACATAGTCACAAGATGGGTATAAAATCATTGTCATGAAGATTCAATTCGTAGTCCAATCACAAGTTTAATGAATATATGATACTGTTGTCTAAAAACCAAAATATCATTGTATAATTAACAAATGATCAATGACTAAGGAGCAACAAAATCCAAACAGAATGTTGTGCAATAATTGGGCTAAAATACTGTGAAAAACGCCAAGAAAAACATGGAGTGAAGGTTGGGGAAGACAAGACAAATCCTTGTGTAAAAACGCCCATAAGTTTGCAGAGATAATATACCAAGAAAAACATGGTTGACTGTTGTGCATAGGTTGGGTAAATTACCCATAAATTAGTGGTGCAAAGGATGAGTATGGACTCCAAGAAAACTTCGAGATAATCAATCACACGAAAATGCATATATAATCGATCACTAGAAAACAGAGATGTAATGAGTCAAAATAAGCGCAAAGACTAAACGTTCGACAATGAATCAATCAAAGAGAAGATAAGTAAGGGATAGATAATTGGGAGAAAAAAGTATCCTTCACTCATTATCTAGGCATAGGAAAGAAGGGCATTTGAATCCATAGATCTTTAAACACTAGAGTGACGACCATCAATTCGGCTCCTCGCCGAGTGCTCAGGCACGGAATAATAACTAAAAGGATAAGGGATGAAGGATAAAAACACAAATTATTCTTTGTAATAATCAATAAAAAATATGTACTGAAGTCATGGAAATCAAAGTTTGGGTTCATCAAGGGAAATCAATTCAAAGAGTAAGCATAAGGGGATTACAAAATACTGCAAGAAAACATGTGCAAAAGAGCTAATAGCAATGAAATATTCATCTGAGCATAGAAAAATAACATGTGTAAGTTAAATTTCATTGCAAGTAACAACTTTAACAAGCGTAACTTAGCCAAACACAAAATCTCTGAGGTTGTTGTCCCACGCGCACTCTGTTTAGCTTCCACTTACCTACCGATGTGACCTCACTAGTACCTCCCAGTCAACACTAGGGGTACTCTTCGTCCCCCTCAACCCCATGAGCCACAAAGGGGCAACGCGCACAATACTAGAGAAATGATAGCACCCAACTCACCTCGCAATGTCGACCTACCACTCGTTACCCAAGTTGGATATCCCAACTCCCACAAGAGAAAGTTCAGTCAAGGAAAAATTCAGCAGTGTAATGTTACGCAAAAATATCAAATCCATACTCCTCCTCCTCCTCCTTTCTCTTTATGGATTTTTAAAGTAATTAGTTTCCCAAATTATATTTAAAGTCCTTTTTCATTTAATTAATTAGGAAAAACCTCCCCTGTACACATGTCACCCGATCCCCTAGTTGCACTAGAAAATTAATTTTATTAATTAATTAATTAATCCTATTTCCCTCACCCACCTAAAAGAATTCCTAAAAACACTCATTGGTGTCCCAATATTCCCTTACAAATCTTCATGACTTACGCCTTACTTAATTCCTTGTTGATTTAAAAAAAAATAGCAAGTTCCCAAGGCAATATTCCTTACTAAGTTAGGCATTCAACTTTTTCTTTATGTTTCCCCTTTTCTTTAAGTTTCCTATTTCTTTTAAATTTCCCTCTTTTTCCCTTTTAAATAATTTTCTTTTTAGCAAGTGTAGATAAAACAACTATTTACCCTCTTTTCTTTTCAACTAAAAATTAAATTAGCATATGTAGATAAAACAACCATTTTCCTTTTTAAAATTTTAATCCTCCATTATAATTTGATTTTAATAAATGAATTTGAATTTCTTACCCCCCTTCTTGTTACATGTTTGATTATTATTTTTTTTTCTCACCACATGTGCTACTTAGACCTAGGTTTTAATTTCTCTAGGCTCGACGAAATTTTTATTAGGGAAATTGTTTTTAAATATTACTTATCACATCATTCATTTTAATGTTTTCTAGGTTAATTCACTTGCCATTTAAAATCGTGACGTGCCCTTAAGGATGCACTAGGTGCTCCAAGGGTGCCACTCGCCTCTTTCCATTTTCCTTGCGTGACATGCCCTTCAGAATGAACTACATGCTCCAAGGGGGACACTTGCCTCTTTTTGTTTCTCTTGCATGGCGTTCCCTTCAGGACACACTATGTGCTCCAAGGGTGCCACTCACCTCTTGAATGACTTTGGTAGATGTCAAAAACCCCTGGAGTCAATACTTCGCTAGGTGATCTTGTGGGAGACTAAGTACCTCTAAGAAATAAGGCCCTTTCCTTATTGCGCTCTCCTTAGAATCATCATGAGCGACTATCGCAGTCTGCCCTCAAGACATTGTGGGTCTTCTCTAACTAGGTAATTGTTAACCTACAGTTTGAGCCACGACAGGAGTGATAATAGGCTGTGGCAGGGCTGCTCCCACACCACTCCCTCAAAGTCTCTATTTGTCGTGCATGACCCCTCTAATCCACATGTGAGTCTGGTCGGCAAACTATCATCAACCTGCATCATCAACGAATCATGTCAACAATAATAATCAATCATCATAACATCTAATCATATGTAAATATGTCATATACACAACAATAAAACCCCAATAGTCCACTCCTTAAATCGATCCAAAGTCCAAGAGGTTTCATTGATGCCTCTACATCCTCAATGTCCAAAGTTCTGCACACTCAGGAGAACTGAGTTAATAGCACCTGTCTATGTAAATACAACCAAAATAACATATCATCATACGAATAATATCTCATAATCATAATCAAATGGCCAATAGTATAATAATCTGAATCACTTGCAAGCAAGTGTCTTCAAAGAATAAGTTTGCTCCGTTCGCGCAAGAGCGGGATGTTATAAGGTGCATTATTCGAGTACTACAAAACCCATGGAATTATACAATAGTAGACAATGTTACATACTCCATAGTACAATGTTGTAGCTGATAGAAAACACATAATGTAATGTACCCCAAATTTCACTTAAAAAAAAATAAAAATTATAGGGAAACTAAAGTCTATTATCGATCCAAAACTGGTTCATAACACATGAATATATACTCTTATGCATTATCCCACTCTTGTATTTATATATAAATTTCACTTCTCTGGAATCTCCATCCTAATCTAGAAGGAGAGTTAAAACCAATATATAACTTATGGTTATAATCCCCTAACTAAACCAAGGTGTCCTTAATAAGTCAAGTCATAACCTTATTTACTATACACTAAGAAACCATGTTAGTAGTGCTATACTCATGCATTTATTTTAATTGATTTGTTGGGAGACATAATTGTCAACATCCCTAACCTATGTGCTAGGGTTATAACATACCCATAACACTTACCATACTACAATAGCATAACAATCATATTATAAATCCATTATAACATAACTTACCCTAGTCTACATGGTAGGGATTACCACCATACTGAGCGATACAATACTATACTAAACTATAACCCATTTACTATGTCATGAACCCACTTATCCAAGTTTAAAACTCTATGTAAATACTAATCCTTTTTCCAATTGGACTAGGATTTGAGCATAATGCACAACATTAAAGAGGTTTAAAACTCATAGGGAGGTGGATTCCAAGTCATACTAGATCCCAGGCCGTTATAGCCTATAGGAATTCAAGTCATGGCAGGACCATTAATGGTGATAGAGCTTGTTCAGTACTCTATGTCCTAACACTACATGAATTCTCCCAATGCAGGTTGTCCACTTAGTCAGGATCACATGGCAGTGTGTGGGGTGGCATACCAGTAAATATTACCTACTAACAAGGGGATCGAAGTATCCTTTCACTTCTCCTAGTCTCCTCTCTAATCTCATTTTCATTTTTGCCTCTTCACTATGTTTTTCCCCACATGTGGTGGTTCTTGGTAGTGCTCGTCCCTAGTGTAGAAAATGGTGGCAACCGCATGTTGGCAACGATTCTCCACAAGCATGGGTGAGTAATTGTATGCTCTATAAAAATTTGTAATGGGTTTTTGATTCCATACCTTCTATGTGCAAAAGCATTCTCTATTTTAAAGCATCCTCGTGTGTAAATCCAATAGCTGAGGTTGTATGTTATATTCCTTGTGATTTTCTTTGGTCTGAAGGTTGTACCCACATACTATTTCCCTATGTATACATTGTGTTCCAGGTTCCACTCTGATAACACTTCACTTGTCTATTGTTCTTAATATTTTAAGTTTTATCAATCAGGTTTTCTTTAAGAGAATAGGGTTATTGTGTTTTCTTCCCTATTGACTATAAGTCCTCAAGACCGTATCCTTTTGGATTTTCTCCCCAGTCAATCCTGAGGTCGGGTTTCACTGTAAAATGTTGTCATAAACTAAACCCTTCTTGTTTCTTGTTAATCATTTTGGTTTTATGTTTGAACAGAGGTCGTTACACCCACGACCATTTTTCCGGAAAGTTTTGTACAATAATCATCGGCCTTGAGACATTGTAAATACAAAACCCCGACTGAAGGTCGTTACTGAAATTAGTTAAAGTGTTAATTATTTCCATTCCATGACTTGACTATAGTCTACGAAGCTTCTTGTATTTAACAAATTCATTACAGTCTGGACATAAAATCCTTTGTATGGTTAATTTGTATTCGATCTCTCTGTCTATTTGTATAGCAAGGTTGAAAAAACATTAATTTTACTTTAAAGGTATTTTTCATTTCTCTGTATGTATTAACTAGTTATTAGATTCCTTAAATACAGAACCCATTGAGTGAAATCACAACTCTCTATCTATTTTAAGGATTAATGATTTTTGTTGTACCCTAGATTCGTCCTTMTTTGCAATATCTTTGGTTGTATGCATGATACAATGTTTTAAAAGGGATTTGGAAAAAATGTTTTTGTGTTAATAAACCTTAACAAAAATCATTAAGTTCTTATCGTAATTATGTAATGAGATTTTATCCTTGCATCTCTGTAAATTCTTCTCTATTTAACAATTTCCTTACTGTGATCATTACCAAAATATATATCCAGATCGCATCATGTGCACCTATGTAGATACTTATTAATTTAACAATTTCTTTACTGTGATCATTATCCTTGTCGAAAATACATATGTGTGATATAGGAAAAATGTGTAACTTTGTTTTAATTGTTAACTTTGTCACAATCATTCCTTTCGTTCTTTTGGTCCTCTATACAGGGTTTTGGTAAATACTGTCAGGTAATTATTTTTATGATTACTCTATAAAAGGACTATTTCGATGATAACTAGCATTGTTTTTGCGTGCTTTCACTACCTCTTTGTTAACTATTATTTTTCAATTTTCTTCTCTAATTACAGTCTGTACTTTTATGATTATAATCATTCCATGTATTTTATATTCTAAATATTTTAGAGGAAATGTACAGGAATGATGAAACAACATAATTTTATTTAAATGTTTGTTCTTCTTTCTTCAATTTCATAAGTGGAATTCTATGCGTGGATACAAATTAATGATGGGTCCCATTTTTTTGCAAGGGAACACATCAGATGGTTACGAACCCACTCCTCCTCCTCCTCAATCGTGGATTGACTACTTTGCAAAGGAAAACAAAGACAAACCGATATTCATCAAAATCCAAGCTAAGTTGCATCTTTGACTTATTTTAGTTATCTCATTATTTAATGACTTGAATAATAGTAAAGTTACTAACACCTTCACATTTATTCTCTTCCAGGTTAGAAATAAAAGTACGCTTCGTAAAAGAAGCTTCGTTCCACCAATAGGTATTCAAGTTCCATGCTCTTCCTTCACCGGTCCATGCATGCATTCACTTTAGTTACATACAGTTACTCTATAGGCTCTTTTAAAAATTTGTTTAAAACTAGTTATGGAGTTCTTGGGTCTATGGAACCTCCATCCGTATTATTTGGTCAATGACCTAATGAATGTAATAAATGTATTTTTTCAAATATTCTAAGATCTTGTGTATCAACTATCTTTCTGTGTTAATAGATAAAAAAAATGAAATTAAAACTTTTTTTTTTCACCTATCACCAACATAATAGTAGAAAATTTCCATACAATCTATTTATACTTGTTTCTTTCTGTTTTTTATTTTATTTTGTACACTAATTGAAAAAAAATCAAAGAAATAAGTTTGTCATGGCCAATAGGCACATATACACAGTTATATATATATATATATATA
>SNQJ01S0019047.1:200762-228736 GCA_010110895.2 Picea sitchensis | reverse complement strand
AGGCATGAATCTAACACAGCTGCACAGTCCCCTTAATTAAATTCTTCTATATATATATATAATATATAGCATAACATCAACCATACAATATCAACAATATAACATCAACAATAAAAGTACATAGTTGAGATACATATCTGAATACTGATGTTGGGAAACAAATGGAACAACCATGTTCCACCCAACCATAGAAATAGAACAACCACGATCACTTGTCCTCATCACTCCCTATCCTAACCATGACTACATAAGAACAAACTTAGTCACACTCCTTAGCCACTGTCACTTTCAACAGTTCAAAAAATGTTTTGCTTCACACCAAATGTGTTCATAACAACAAAAATAGTTCTCATTCCTCAACATACTAAGCAATTTCCTGCCTCCCACATATGTTCTATTTACCTTGCGCCTAAGAATTTACATTTCTTTCCCTCCATGGGGAAATTCACATCTTTACAAATCCCTGATTTTTAGGGGCTACTAGTGACAGACTTAATTTCTGACAATTGTAAAATTAAGCTCTGAGTTAACTCAAACTTGTTCCCCACTCATGGAGTCATAGTCAACTATTTGTTTCATTTGTCTTCCAACATTTAATTTAATAAAAACAAATTCTCATACATGTGTCCATCAAAAGAGGACAGTTGGGCAAGTCAAACCTTTTCCCAATAGTCATAAAATAATAATTACATATTGCAAAATTCTAATTTCGAATTTTCCATAAATGGAAATTTATTTATAATTCAACTTGGAATTTATTTTCTAACAATTTGAGGATATCACACATAATTTTATTGGAATGTGCACGAAACATGTTAAAAGGTAAACATATTACTAATGGATTTTGGGATGAAACCATTAATACTCTTGTTTATTTGAATAATACAAGTCTAAGTAAACGTTTATACSATAAAACTCCTCTCGAAGATATTTATGGTTATAATCTAGTAGTAAACCATTTAAGAATATTTGGAAGAAACATTTTCTCTCACGTTCCTAAAGAGGATAGGAGAAAACTAAATGCAAATGGAATCAAGTGATTTTTTATTGGTTATTGTTCTAGTCACAAAGCATATAATTTGTTTGATCCTTGCACACATAAAAAAAATTCTAGTACATATTTATTATTTCATGAGTATTCAAATGAAGGTCATAAAGTGGACAGTAATGATGCATTTCATATCACTTATGATCATGATGAAAATATCAAAGAAGAAGCAAATGATGAACATGAACATAAATAGGAGGAAGAATCGAGTGATATGGACACTACAATCAACCAAAGTACACCAATAGGAGGAGAGGATTCACCACAAAGAAGAAGAAGAGGTTACAGTGATGAAGTACGAAGGAGATCATCGCACAAAACTTAACTATCTAAAAGATATAACAATTATTCATTGATTATTGAAGTGATGAATGTCATGGAACCTTTGAATTTTGAACAAGCTAAATAGAATAAAGTATGGAGATATGCAATGAAGGAAGATTTTGAGTCCATAATGAAAAGTAATACTTGGGAATTAACAAAATTTCCTAAAAATAAAGTTCCCATAGGATCGAAATGGCTATTCAAACCCAAATTTAATGTTGATGGAAGTATAGATAAATATAAATCAAGATTCCCTGCAAAAGGATATTCACATTGTGAAGATACATTTGCACCTATATCTAAGATAAATACAATTAGATTAATGATTTCATTAGATACAAAACATAATTGGAAGATACATCAGTTAGATGTTAAATCTACTTTTCTAAATGGGGAATTAAAGGAAGAAGTATATATTTTTCAGCTTGAAGGATTTGTACAGAAGGGTCAAGAGCATCTTGTTTGTAAGTTAAAGGAATCCTTATATGGACTAAAACAGGCATAAATATATTGGTATGTGAAGATTGACTCTTTCTTTGATCAGAAAGGATTTATGAAAAGTAAGAGTGACCCTAACCTTTATATATCAAGTCAGATCAAAAGGAGCATGTTTCTTTGATTTCCTTCTATGTTTATGATTGTATTATAACATAAAATGAATATTAGTTGATCGATGAAATTAAAAGACGAATATCACATGTTTTTGACATGAAAAACCTTAGTGATTTGCATTATTTCTTAGGTCTTGAAATATGGAGAATTTGATTTCCTTGTTATTTGATGATCTTATAATAACATAAAATGCATTTAGTTTTTTGATGAAATTAAAAGATATCTATCACATTTTTTTGAGATAAAATACGTGGGTGAGTTGCATTATTAGTTAGGTCTTGAAATATTGAGAGAATATTATCAGACATTAAGAAATAAAATATACAAGGGATATACTCAAAATTTTCATAGAATAGAATACTAGAATCTACATTGACAATGGGATGAAAGAGGTGGATGGTACATGGTATTATAAGTTGGTGGGAAGTCTAAACTATCTCACTACAACCAAGCCAAATATTGCATATTCAGTGAGCATCTTGAGTAAACTCATGGCCAAGCCTCATGAAAGCCATTGAATAGCAAAAAAAAGAGTACTTGTATATCTGAAAGGGACTTCTAATTTTGGTATTAAATATACTGATGAGTATGGTGTTGAGTTCACACATTATTCTGATTCATATTGGGACATAAATCTTCATGAAAGAAAATAAACCATAGGATATACATTCAACATTGAATCGAGGATCTTGTCATGGAGCAGCAAGAAAAAATAAATTGTTTCTTTATCATCAACTGGAGTTGAATACAAAGCCTTGTACAATGCTACTTGTGAGGCAATTTGGTTGAGGTGAATTCTTGAAGATGTGAGAGAAGAACATAAAATGACAAATGTTATCAAATTTGATAGTCAAATATGCATCAAATTATCCAACAATCCAGCGTATCAAACAAAAAAATATTCAGACCCAACATTATTTCATAAGGAAAAATATGTAGTGAAAGGACATGTATTTAATTTATTGTAATACAAATGAGAATATGCATGACATCTTCACTAAGCCTCTTGGAAACACTAAGTTTTAAATATTTAGGAATCATTTAGGTGTGGTAGAGAACACATTTCTCCATTAAGGAGGAGTGTTACTGAAATAATGGAGAAATTATAGAAATGATTATTATTAGTATTTGTTAGGAATTTGTATTGTCTTATTAGGATTTTCTTTCTTTAATTGTTTTTCACATTGTATTTTATTTGAACCTTTTATATGAATTTTTTCAAACTATTGAACTATATTGTATTCCTATAAATGTATTTGATGCTTGATTGAGGAATATGAAGTAATATTGTTCGAAGTCTCGAGTGGGAATGTGAAGTGAGATTGAAGGTAGTCTCATGTGTGAGAAGTGTCACACCTATGAGTTTCATCTCATATTTCCAATTCTTTGTTTATATTTAGTCTCATGTGTGAGAAGTGTCTCACCTATGAGTTTCATCTCATCTTTCCAATTCTTTGTCTATATTTATGTATGATGGTGTAATTTAGAAAATTTAAAATTTTGACATTAATCCTTATAAATTGTTTATAAGATTTTCATCAATTACCTTTATTTCAGAATCTTCTCTTCTTATCTCCATTGCATTCAATTTTTGTGTATTAAAATTGTATTTCTGCTTATCTCTCATTATTGAAAATTAATTGGCTTCACTAATCAATGATTACTTTCTTGATGATTTCACCTTTCAATAATTTAGGACTATGTTTTTTTTGTAAAGTAAGTTATGGTATTAATGTGATATCCCCAAAAATAAAATATTTTTGAAATTTAAATTTGCTCGAAATTTAATTATGTTTTTAGTAAATTCGAATTTGGATTTTTTTTTCCATTTATGGCAATTTGAATTTTGAATTTGATTGTAATTAATTATTATGAAGATGTTGAAGGTTGATTGGGACTCATCTAACTATTTGACTATGAAACTTGTATAAAAAAAATAAAATTATATTAATTAGGAGGACAAATGGAACAACCATGTACAGTGTGACCATGACTCCATGATGAGACAAGTTGGAACTACCTGCAGGCTGATTATTACAAGTGGAAAATCAAGATTTGGCCATTGGTATTACGAAAATTAGGGGTTTAGAAATCGTGAAACCCTAAAGGGAGGGGAAAATAACACAGAAAAATTGGATATATATAGTATATGTGAGGAGGAAGGATGTTGTCGAGTATGTTGGGGAAAAAGATTTTTGAGTTCTCTTGATATTACGAACACTACGGATTGAGTGTGGAACAAGAGGAGTCTGTTGAAATGAAATTTCCTTGTTGTTATGAGCACTGTGAGTAAGTGTGAGGCAAGAGGATGAATTCTTGGAATTGAAGGACATTGTTAGGGAGAAGTTTCCTAGTTCTCCCTCATGGATTCATGGAATTAGAGCTAGGGGTGGAATCCGAGGGAAAGTGGTTTTGGCTGCCCTATTCTATGGTTGGGAGAAGCGTGGTTGTTCCCTTTGTCTTCTCATGATATGGTTCAAATATGTTTCCCTACTCCTTCTGTGTCTAAATGATTTTATATCGATGCTGATGTATTTGTTAAATCAGGCTGAAATGATTTCCCTTTCTCCTAATCGAATGATTTGATATGTGATGTCATGTATCTATTAAATTTGAATTGAAATAATTTTCATTCTCTGGTGAATGATTCAATCATGGATGTAATGCATCTATTAATTATGATAGATAATAATGCATTGGAAAAATCAGTTCGAATTCATGAAGGCTAAAGACTTACATATAACACATGGTAAATCTAATCTCGAGCGAAGGAAGCCTAAAGACTGACAGAGAACATATGGTAAATCTAATCTCGAGTGACCCCTTTATGAATGAACAATAAAATTGGCCTTTTATTTGTTATGATAGTTGAAAGGATTATGCATGGTTAATTTCTGGAAGAAATCTCCTCTAAATTAGATTCACTGCTATTTTATTTCTTTAATTGTTTTCTAAGTAAAATCATTGCTAATATTTGCATATTGGGAGTAGAGGTTATGTTGTAATCTCATTAATCTAACTGTATGAATAATGTCGGGAACATCATTCTGAGTTTTGTAAACTATGCTACATTTTTCTTTTCCATTAGACATATTGTGTAGAGAAAGATCTGTAGCTGAGGTAGGAGGACCGACTATTATACCAGTTTCCCTTATAGTTCATTAACCTAACCGGTATAAAGGTATTTCGAACAAGAGAATACAGAAACAAAAAATTATACTATATAATTTGCAATGACAGATCTATTATTTGAACTACTTTAATAGTAAAGGAACCCAGATGCACCCTTTCTTATTACGGAAATTTCCTTTACCCAAGGCGGTACCAATTCGGCTATTCATATTTAGTCTTTCCTGTTTTAATAATGATTGTAATGAACCTCAAAATTATCATATTAAAAAAAAATTATGTGGTACATTATTTGCTACTTAACTTCGTTTAATCCACTCATGTGCCAGGTACTTACACTTTGTTTTTTCTTGCATGACCTTATGACATACTAGCTCAATACTCTTGGCTTAATACCTTACAAAAATCGAATGCAAATATATTCTAATTCTTACTTTATTATAAGGGCTTTATTATAATGCCGCACCTACCTATATGCTAGGATTGGAATTTCAATACTTTATTATAAGGGCTTTATTATAATGCCCACACCTACCTATATGCTAGGATGGAAATATCAGTCCCTTTGTTTTTAATAGAATCGGACTATTGGATTTTTGCGCATAAATTTATGTCACAGGTTTTAAATGCTTATACACTACCTCACTGTGTCAACATTAGTCTTCACATCCTCATCGTGGTACGTGACAAGAAGGTTTTAAGGAGATTAATGAATGGTTTAGGAGTGGTTTCCACATGTTTTCCCTTGATGGCTCTACTTTAGTTATGTTGCAACTTGTCCTTCCATAATGAACTGAATCCCGATCTAGTCCACATCATTATCTGCACAACTGAACTAACTGACTCCCCTCCGCTTGCAGGAGTAACGAAAAGACAACTTCATTGTTAGGCAGCCAACTAGTTCACTGGACAGTCATAGTTTTGTTGTTGGTTTACTTCGTATCTTCTGCATTTAGGGTGGCAGATGTACTTGTCAGAAGGAGTTTAAGACTCTGTCTGGGAAAATTAATTGAGGTTCCTACTAACCTCAAACTCGATGTCTCTTTATCCTGCTCCTCCCAATCTTGATGTGCTAGCTTTCCCTAGTGTAAGGTTTTACACTTCCCATGCTATACAGAGTGCATTCGTGCCTCTTAGGTCTTGGCGGTCTCATTTCTCCCTTATGCCTTCGAAGGAAAGGGATTTGTGTTATGCAAAATTCCGCAAGGAAAAATCTATCGCCTCCATGAGCAACCCCTAGTGCAGTCGATGGAAATACCTATTAAGTTTCCTCTAAGGGACTGCCGTATTTCAGATTCAGACAGAGTTTGTTGTTCTTGGTTGGAACCCAGAAGAATTTGTTTTCTGTACACTTTACTGTGGGTTACAGACTTTCCTTACTCCCAATAGAGGCTATGCGTTCTTTTTAATTTTAGTAGTGACAATAGAAGAGGTTTTCTTACTATAACCATGAGTCGCAAAACCCCTACTTCTGTGAACCTATATTTCGTGTTCACTGTTTGTGTCCTGTGGTTCTATTTTCGGGTTAATCCTTTATTTACCCTACACTTAGAAACTGTAAACTGGAGTGACTCAGAGTAGTTCTGAATAGTTTACACCTTCATCATGCTCCAGGAACTAGAGGGTCCAACTGGTTCTCAACGTATATATTTCTCCTCCGTGACTAGTGCATAACACTTGTAGGAAGGTAGTAATCTACCGGTAAACTTATCCCTCGATGATGTTAGGTTATTATCCACGATTACTTTTATTGGTGGAAAGTATGATACCGTTCTTTGCATTCCTTTCTTTGTTCATCAAGGGTTTTTTATCAAATGATTTCTTTCTCTTGAATTTGCGATGCTATTTTGTTTTATCAAGGAAATTATTTGACATTCTATAAAAAGGGTTTTCTCTGTATTAATGATGAGGCTCTTACTGTTGCGAGGGTACCCACCAGGAGCTCCCGGACCCTTCTCCCCTCGGGCAGGGTTGACTATGAAGCAAAGCATGGCAACATGAGGGTGTGGTGTTTTTGCCCTAAGTTAAGTAATCCGACAACTATGGTTATCATTGTTGCTTTTTGAGTTTATAAATCAAGATTTTACTCTGTAACTTTTCTAATGTTTACCATGATGGTCGAATGCAGGTGTTCCCACTTCACAGCGTGGGTTCCAGCCTCTTTTCATCCTGGAAAAGGTACTCGGGTTCCAAAATATGCCCCTTCAACTTGTTATGACCTGGAGGTCTCGATTTTGTTCGTAGTTTTTCTGATGTTAAGAGTAACCTTTGTTCATGCACTGATTCCCTGTATTGAATAAATGAGGGTTTAAACCCATTTTGTCTATCAAAGTTCCAATTTATATGTAATCATGATGTTGGAGACTTGTGAATGAAATTATTGTTTTCTTTTGTTTAAAAGAATTATTTACCCCAACGAAATCATTACTAGAGGTCTTGCATCTTTCGACTCTGTGTGTTCGTATGTGTTTGTTTTCGATTGGTTGCTTCTTCAGCAAGGATTTTCATCACTCTGTGATTTCGGAGAATGCAAAGCGATTTAATAAAAAATGCTTTGTTCCTTTCTACGAAGAACATATATAAGATATGTCATACGTTGTTAATGTAGTAGTGAGTTTATCTATCTGTTTCTTGTAGTATTATCCTAGCATGATTATATCGTCCAAAAAAAAAATAGGGTGGACTTACTCCTTGGATTACGTTCGTTCCAATGTGCTTCATCATTCTCGACTGTTTAAGTGGATTCTATTTACAGTTTGAAACATACCTATGCATATAATAGTTTTGTTTGTGCATTGAAATATATTTCACTCTATTTGAAGTTTGAGACATATATGTGCATATAATAGTTATGTTCGTTCATTGATACATATTTGACTCGGTTTAAATTTTGAAACATATATGTGCATATAATAACCTTGTTTGTTCATTCGACTTTGTTAAAGTTTGAAACACATATACGCGCATAATGGCTCTGTTCATTCATTGATACATAATCGATTCTGTTAAAAAATTGATTCTGGAAATAAATCTGCACTCAAGTCCTACAGTCTATTCACTGAATTTAAAATAGTCTATGTCTAGGTTCTTGCATGCATACCAGCGCTAAGGATCCCACCATAACAATAACCAAGTCGTTCCACAGAGGTAGAATACTGAATGTTTAGGTACCGGAAAAGATTTACAGTAGTTACATGAAAAACAGATACTAGAACTCTTTCCATATAGCGATAACATATATAGTATCTCCAATATACAATCATTGAGACAGATAGAGTTTAGAGTACATATTTGAACTAAGCTTGCAAAGAAAAAAAAGGGAACAACCACGTTCCTCCCAACCGTAGAACTGAGAAGCCATGATTACTTGCCTAATTCACCCCCTAGCGTGACCATGAGTCCATAAGGGAAAACTTGGAAAATCCCTCTGCAACATTGTCTTTCAATTTAGTCACCTTTTCCCCCTTGCCTCACACCCTTCTAGTGTTCATAACAGCAAGTGAAAAGAAAAAAAAACCAATAGACTCTTTCCCCATCATACTTAGTAGTGTCCTGCCTCCTCACATATGCTTATTTGTAACTTGCCTAGGTCTTTTTCCTTCTTTGGAATTTTTGCAGCTTCCTAAATCCTTGATTTTCAAGGCCTACCAATGGCCAAATCAGTAATTTTCCACTTGTACAAATCAGCCCAGCGGTAGTTCCAACATGTTCCCCACTCATGGAGTCATGGTCAGCTACTTTTAACATGGGTATTCCATTTGTCTTCCTGCAATCAATATACAATATTTTGTTTTAAAACAAGTGTCATTGTCATATAGTTAGTTGGGTCAAATCAGAGTCGTGCCCAAGAGTCATAATGATTTATTACAATTAGCAAATTCAAAATTCAAAATTGCCATAAATGGCAAAAATTTTCCAAATTCGAATTTACCAAAAATGAAATAATTTCCCAGAAATTTAAATTTCCAAATTATTTTATTTTGAAGGATGTCACAACGATGCACAAACAAAATGAATTAAGAAGTGCTGAATGGAGAAATACGAAAGGACTGTGGGCCCAACATTTCGAGATTTGGTTCGGGATTTCGAGGATTTTGAACACCTGATGCTTAAACAAAATGAAACAAGAAGTGTCGAATCGCGAAATACGAAAGGACTATGGCCCAACATTTCAGGATTTCGGGGTTTTTGAACACGTGATGCATAAACAAAATGAAACAAGAAGTGTTGAATCACAAAATGTGAAAGGATTGTGGGCCCAACATTTCGGGATTTCGGAGTTTGGGATTTTGAGATTTCGGGGTTTACAAACATCTTACGCACAAGGAAAATGAGATATGAAGTGCCGAGTTGCGAAATGAGAAAAGGCTATGGGCCCAACACTTCGGGATTTCAGGATTTTGGGATTTCGGGGTTTGGGATTCGAGATTTTGGGATTTTGGGGTCTAGTAAAGAAAAGGAACTCCGTGCATATGTAACAAGCAAGTCTCGAATGCCGAAATGTCAACTTTTCATTTTATCTCCTTTTAAGATATGCTCAGTCTTTGTTTGAATGATTCATGTATCTCATCTTATGCATCTAATTGTGCTAAGTTGAAATAATTTCCATAGATGACATATGTTCATTGTAAGAAGTTTATGTTCAAAGACTAAAATCTGGGAATGGATTCCTCCTGAAACAAAATGCTAGAAAAAATTATCTACTTATGAATTTGAAGGAACAGATCCACCTACAGGAGCATATTTAACTCTAAAATCAAAATTCTAGCTAGGATTGTCTATGTATAGATGAGCTTGAAAGGTATCGATCTATTTATAGGCATATGTTTGCTTCTGTAATTGAAGTTCTAGCAAACCTTTCTTTGAATTGGAAGAAGCATGTACATATAGTACTTCGGGGTTTTGAGGTTCGGTGTTTTGGGGTTTTGTGATTCGGGATTTCACGACTCCGACGGCAATGATTCTAGGCCCTTCAAACTCGTGGAACCCGAAATGCCAAAAAGGGGCTTAACGGGTTTTGGCCTTTTCGCATGGGATCAACGGTCCCGGTTCTTTCGGGATTTTGTGAACCAGAAGCTCGTGATGCAACGACTCTAAAATAATGAATTTCGAGCGTGAGATCAACGGCTCCTGTTGCTTCTCATCCAATGTTCGCCACCCCTCTTGAGCTTATGAACGCTAAAATATCCTCAGTCTTAACCTCCTCACGGATTTATGAGATCCAACGGTCCATGGGATTTCAATACTTCCCCACGAAGAAATTTCACTCTTCGATTACTCAGCCCAAGGATCTCTGGCCAAAATGACTTAGCGTTCTTACACCTGAACTCGACCTCTGCGAGACAATTTCGATCTGTGCCTCCCTTTGAATACTTCAAAGGTGCTATCCCTTCTAAGCTTTATATCTCTGAACATCAAAGGTTCCTTCGACCTGATTTTAGACATTGCCCTTCAAGGGAAGTGATAGAATTATGAAAGGATTTTACTCACATAAGCTTTTCGGTTCAAAGTAATCTAGGCTGGTCTAATAATGACATTAGGGACAGAGATGAATCTTACCTTCTCTTAAACGAGATCGAATTATGTCATAGAGATTTTTTTTTTTATGGTGAATTTCAGGTTCATTACAATTAATATTAAAAGAGATTACATATGGACATACAAATAAATTCAATAATTTCATTTTCCAGAGAGACCATGACAGTCTCTGAGGATAAGTCTCAAGAATCCAAAACTATCCCTTTCCCTGAGGGGAAACAAGGCTCTAACCAAACTATAAATGTCATACTTATCACCAAAAATGTCATACTTATCTAGTTTCTGAAAGTAGTTACATAAAGTTGGCTTTGGAAGCCCAAAAAAACATAAAAAATAGAGAGACAAAACAAAGGAAGAGGCCATAAAATTAGAGAGATAAAATAGTCACTTCATATGGTGCGGGGCGGTGAGGTCTAGTGTCCATTTTCACATGAACTTTAGCAGCCTAAGAAGTCCCTGCTTCAACTCGCAGGAGGAGTGATTCCTCCTTGATGATTAGCTAACTAGGTTACAACGTCTCACACATAAACACATTAAATCTCCAATGCCTCTTGTCTATTTTTGAGATAGCAAAACTCTTTCTCCTTGGGGAGCATTTCTATGGCCACCATAGTCTTGGTGTGCTAGTATAACTCCAACGCTCTAAACAATTTGAGTTGCGGGCCCTAATGCATCCCAAATCTAGAATGAAGCCTCTCAGTTGTTCCTTTACATCATCATCCCCTTTACATAATCATCCTCTTGAAACTGCCTGATATGTCTAACTTTCTCCTCGAGCTCGACCATTTTGGCTTTGTCCACTTTAGAGACATACTCCTCAGAACATTTTTTTTGCATCGATGGCTGCTTTAGCTGCTCGAGAGGGATGAAAAAAAGAGGGTGAGATGGCTTTCGATCTCTGGAGCCACATTTTCCCTAGAAAAAGGGAAAGAAATATTAACATCAAGGGCTTGAGAGTCAAAATGAAAGTAGATAAGAATTTAAATGGAGATGGGAGGGAGCCAACCAAGGTCTTTGCATCTGAGCCAAGCCTTTGAATTTATATTCAAGCACCAACAATTATTCCACTGGGTCTCTAAAGTCTGACTATTCATTTTTTATTGTGGAAGTATCATGATCAAAATGCAACTCCAACAACCTCCCTTCATGGATACTATCATTCCCCGAACTAGAAATAACATAACCTTCCTCAAGTTCATTCTCAAGAAACGGAGAAATGAAACCAAAATCAAGCCTCATCTTCTTATCATGCCCTTCCCTAGAATCAGATGGTGAAGCCATGTCGACATGACCCGAGTTAGTTTACTGATCTGCAAGATTGGTTGCAAGTGTATGGCAGGGATGGCTAAACATTGGGGATGGCTAAACATTGGCGCTTGAGGTCTTGGGATGAGAGCCATCTCGAGCCGATCTCCCCTACTTTCATGATAGTTGTCACACACCCCATTCAGGGAGAATAACTTGATGGTTTAAAGTTTTTAATTTAAGTTTTGTTAAAGCATTTCAATAGTGCTGGTTAAGCAATTAAAACCATAGTTAGCAGTATTGGTAGACAGAGATTTTGGTGAAATCGTCATTTTCTGTTATTTAAATTACATTTTTGAATGCATAAATGGATTTAACACCATAAATTTTTTTAAGAACACTCAAATTATACAAACTCAATCACTCAAATCTGGAAAAATTACATTTTTTTTACATAATTTCAATACAAAATGATGGAAAAATATACCCTTAAAAACTCATAAAATTCCAACTTTTAGAATATGGGTTTTATATTTAACTTTACCATGAAAAATAAAATAGGTGCTTTCTAAATAGTTACTTTAATTGAGTTTGTAGCCGTATCTTTAGACATGAACATCCCTATAAGATCAACGTTGTGAATCGGTTTAGATATATCTATGAATATGCATAAAATATCAACTTGGGGATTAGGTTTAGATATGAATACATTAAATAAGCTAGTTGGGTTTCAACCATTGTCTCCTTTTTCCCGTGCGATAACAGATTGTCAAATAAGATTTCACGGTTTATGATAATATCTTTCTTATTTGCGCTAGACTTGTGCAGGACGGATTATGATAAGATTTTTTATTTGTGACATTCATACTGTAATTATATAAACATTTTACAGATCCATTAATACCTCCATTAATACCAACCCAATTGTATTCGATTTGCCCAACCCAATTGTATTCGATTTGCCCACCTGTTTTGTGCTTGCCATTTAAAGTATATTAACGAGGAAACATCGAGATGATCTTTCATGTGCGTTTTCTGCAAGTAGGAGCATTTTATAAAATATAGTGCACATAGAAAATTATATTGTATTGCATAATCCATATAATACTTTACATTGACCTAGCTAAAATTTGTCTGCAGCGCGTGCAGATAGACACAACGCCGTAATCGTTGCAATAATATAATAGACGCATTGAATAAATGAAACAGTGACGTCTCAGGCTCGGTACTAATTCATGCTGTCCCGTCTATTTATCTATGCATATACAAATCAATGAGAGAACGCATCCGGACCTGTCATTGAATTTCGTAATAGGGTATTGAATGCTATGGCGGATCAGGTAATCTCTTTATCCAAGAGTAGAGGCGAGAATGTATACATAAAACCCATCTAATATTGCTTCGTTTTAGGTCATGACAATGATTTACTGAAGTTTGATGCAGTTCATTTTGTGTTTCAATTTTATGTTTCAGATTGTTTGTTAAATTATCTATCTGTTAATTTTTTTCGTTTCATAATGTAATTTGCAATAGAATTATGATGGTATTTAGCCTGGGAGGAGGTCATTTTGAGGCTACAATATTTGCAGAATGATTGACAGATTCTATTCTGTATTTGTTTGTTTTCTTATAGGTAAATTACGCAGGCGATGGTTTTCTGGAAGCAGCCAGCTACCTTAAAATGGGTGTATCATACATTTCAAGTAACAGTACTGATCCAATCCATACCTTCTCTGGAAGAGAGACATTTGGGTGAGGAAAACGTTTAAATTAGGAATCATTCCTGACTGTGTTTCAAGACAGCATTATAATTTTCTTTTTGTTTAATTTCCAAGTCATCACAATGTGCGTACAGATTGGACGATTTTGAGGGGGCAATGTTCGCGCCAACTACTGAAAGCTTGGAATTTACTGGGTTTGAGAGTTCAGAGTCCACAATAAATATGGATTCAATCCTGGAATCAGAAAGTCAATGGAACTTAAAATCTCGTCAGTTTAGTTCCCAACTGTCATATAGTTGGGCTAGTCTACCAGAAGGAAATTTGAACAAGAACGTGCAAAGTCCTGAAAGAAATTTCCAACACCTGGAGCCTGCAAGCGCACAGTGCAATAACATACTCGAAGATATTACCCGGCCTTCCCAAAGAAAACGTTCTTCAAAGATGATTACAGTCGATGAAAACGAAGGGCATCCCTGGGATTGCAGTGACAAAGTCACTAATATCAATCATCAGGGAGTCGAGGCAAGCGCTCCAAAGGTGACTTGGGCGTCGCGAAACTTGGTATCAGAGCGCAAACGAAGAAGAAAAGTGAACGAGTTGTTCATGTCTTTGCGGGCAATGATTCCCAATATCAGCAAGGTGATTTTAGTACTGTTCTTAATCAAATATCCATGTTCTGGTAGTTGTCATTATATATTCATGTTAACTTAGACGAGTGGTATCAAACAGGAATGGAAATGGAAGAATGGCATAGCCTGAACTAAAAAATAAAGAACTGAAAAGACAAACTTATTAATATTTATAAATTTTATTTTCGATTTTTTCAATTTACCATATATACATAAATTGAATTGGGAAAACAATATATTTAAATTTTATTTATTTAAATTGAATTGGTTTATATGGAGTTAGCTCCTCTCGATGCCTAAAATATATTTATAAAATTAAATCTTTGTATTTTCTTCCTTGCCTAAAATATATTTATAAAATTAAATCTTCACATTTTTTTCATTGTTTGGAAAATTTAGAATATTATCATTTATTGTTTGGAAAATACATCTATTGACTATGGGCACATTTAATAGGTTTTTAGTGCTTAATCACTTTTGTATGGACAAGATTAAATATTGATGGAATATTCTTAGTAGTCCCAATAAATCAATGGTTGTGATTTCAACCACTAACTTCCTCACTATTATAAAGACATGAGTTTACATGTTTATTTTTTTACTTTTACTTAATCATATTTAAAATTTACTATGGTGGCTAGTTGATTGTCACTTATGAGTGATTAGGGTTTCATTTTCTATGCCAACCTAAACCTTTAGCCTTCACCAACCACGTTTTGGACACACTGCCTCTTTCCAGCCAACTCCTTCAACTCCTTATGTCCACCTCTGGATTGTTTCTCTTTCCCGGCAGTTCAAGTTTTGCAAGCCGTCCTTTCGACGTTCACCATCCACAAATTTGTGGTTGTGCTAGTTGTAATACTTTGTATTATCCTAACAATGAAGAAAACTCTCATATTTATCAATATTATTTATATATGTAATATTAAATATTAATATTTAATAGTATTTTTTTGAATTTATATATTTTTAATAATAATAATTTTTTATTTTTATTATTATTTATTAGAAGGTAAGTTTTCTCAATAATAAATTTTGGATAAGTACTGTGTAGTGGTTTTAGAAAAGTTCAAATTTTTGATTGGAMATTTCATTCATCATCAAAGAAACAAAAAGCTAATATGTAGGAAACAATAAATAACAAGGTTTKKAWTTTWAWTATTTAKGTTATWAGAAGGCAACAGTTGAATAAGAATTAGATATTAAAGTCAAATTCCCTGGAGATTAAGTAAATAATTAGATGACCAAGTGAATATGAGTTGTTAATCTTAATCTCAAGAAAAGTCAGCAACCCATGTTGACTTGTTCATCTAATTCTTTAATTAATATCAAGCTTTAATTTGAGTTTAATACTTAAATTTTTACTTAATTCTTATTTAAGACTTATCTTCCTACACAAATCTTTAAATTCAAAATCATGAATAAGAATTAGATATTAAAGTCAAATTCCCTGGAGATTAAGTAAATAATTAGATGACCAAGTGAATATGAGTTGTTAATCTTAATCTCAAGAAAAGTCAGCAACCCATGTTGACTTGTTCATCTAATTCTTTAATTAATATCAAGCTTTAATTTGAATTTAATACTTAAATTTTTACTTAATTCTTATTTAAGACTTATCTTCCTACACAAATCTTTAAATTCAAAATCATTATCTGTGATGATGAATATTGACTTGTTCATCTAATTTTTTAATTAATATCAAGCTTTAATTTGAGTTTAATACTTAATTTTTTACTTAATTCTTATTTAAGAGTTATCTTCCTACACAAATCTTTAAATTCAAAATCATTATCTGTGATCATGAATAGAGTGTTCACTAGAAAACCAAAATTTTATTTTACATTTCATTTCTTTCTTAATTTATTTTAATTATATTTGAATTTGTAATATTAAATATTTATATTTAAAATTATTATTTTTAATTTATATATCGAATCGTTAATAACAATAAGGATAACTTTTTATTTTTATTATATTTCTTTCTTTGTTGAAGATTAATTTTTTCTACACATTTTGTCACATTATTGCTAATGCTAATAGTATTTCTTCGTTCATTCTAACTTTTTACTTATTTCTAATGATGCTTAGAAATCTCAATTTTCTCAAATATGTGTAGGTGAGGACTTCTTTCTCAAAACCCTCTAACCATTATTACTAATAACTTTAAAATCTCATTTTTCTAATTTTTGTTCTTATTTTGTGTTTTCAAAATACAATCCGTTCATCCACTACAGAAATATATGTATATTTACAAATATTTCGTATCTAAGGAAGAAACCTATGTATATTTACAAAGATTTGGTATCCAAGTAAGAGGGCCCTTTGCGGAAACTACAGCTTAACAGGCTTTTTCAATTTAGACGGGACATATCTACAACAGCTGTAGTGAATGCAATCACTTAAATTCAATCAATTTACATATGCAGATGGACAAGTCATCCACTATAGGCGATGCAATCACTTACATCGAGTTCTTGCAAAAGAAAATCAAGGCGACGGGGGTCGCAGACATATCTGCTCCTCATTCCTACACGATCGAATATAGCGGAAGCACTGCTAACAACATTATTTCGAGAAACGAAATAGACTCAGCAGAGCTGGTTCATTATGAGGAAAGACCTGCAAAATCCCAAGATCAGCCAGGCTTTAAAATTTTGGAAGTAGGTCTCGATATAACCCTTTATCTAGCTATCTCTTACAATTAGGTTTAATAACTGATAATTTTTCTATGAACCGTAATTCAAATTCGAAATTGATAAAATCATCCGGCTTCTCTTGAATTTAGCTTGATGTAACCAAAGTGGAGGCGAAAACATTTCAAATACGAATATCTTGCGAGAGGGAAACGGGAATAATAAGACACCTCATCGGAGCAATTGAATCCCTTGACCTGGATATTATCAACGCTAGTCATGTTACGATAAATGTATGCATTCTCAGCACTGTTCTAGCAGAGGTACCGAGTTACACATTCCTTTCATTTCATATAACTATTTATTCAGCAATCCATCAATGCCGTGGATTTTAGGGCTAATGAAAAAGTAAAATGGTTCTGGATTTTCGGGAAAATGAAAAAGTTAAAATGGTTCTGGTATTGGGCCTTCCTCGCAGGTACAGAAATGGGAATTAATGCAGGAGAATCATATAAAGAAAGAAATCGTGGAGGCTGCTTCAAAGTATGGTTTCCAGAAAGCAGGAACTCTTCGGTTTAATCCTGACATTGGTGAGTTGTATACATAAGCCAATTGTAAACTTATCTGCATTATTGTATATTGCATTATTATAGGCGCAGTTTAAACAAAATTCAAAATTCAAATGTTTAAACAACCCATTATTATATATTTGTACGTAAAGTGATACCATGTAGATGTACTATGTAGAAGTAACTCGGTGGTATATGCCCAATGGTTTATTGTTCTAATATGTTATGGCGTTCCTATTGTAAATTAGAAAGCAAATGTATACTTGTGTTTCGGTGCTTTAATATATATAATATTGTTACAGGACTTTCTACTGTAAAGTGATGCCAGGGTTTTGCCCATTCTTCTTCAAGGTATATGATCTGTAGTTGTAGCATTATTTTCATCTTAAGAAAATTACAGCAAATTTACACCGTACCTGTGATTCTAGGATTGAATCCATATTTATTGTGGAATCTGATCTTTGAAATCCATTTAATCCCGCACATTCAGTTGCTGGGGTGAACAGTGCATATTCAAACTCATCCACTATACACTAATTGTTAAGACAGTGTATAATACACATTATACCTTGCAATTATACCAATGAAAGTGGCAGTTAACTTTTACTAAAAGCAAGTTAGTTTTCTAAGCAAAGGTTAAAACAGTTGTGACATTTATCTCATACATAGATTAACTATTTTAATAATGTTCAAAGGTGCACGCTGTTTTTGCATGAGGAATTAGAAACTATAAACAGTTTATGGTTCAATATGCCTATATATTGGATGCATGGGTTAGAGGTATTGTACGAGGTCGTTGAGGTACCACCAGCAGAATTTCCAAACTCAACAAATAAAAATACAAGAGCACTATAGCCCTTGAATCTCATAGAGACAATAGTTTAGAGATGCAACAAATCAAATACGCAATCATTAAAAACACAGACAAAGAGGATTTTCTTTATCTAACTAGCTAAAGAGGGATTTTTATTAAACTTCAAAATTTTTATGAAATTTACATATAGAGTCTTTCAATGAGCTTCCCTTTTATAACAAGCAAAATTTGAGTTATTCTTTTTTCTTCCTCCCTATTCTTTTCTTCTACTCCTTTCTTCCTCCTCTCATATATTAGTTTCCTTATCATTCTTGTTTCTCTCTCCTATATGTTTATTTTTCCTCTCCTCTATTCTTCTTTTCTTCATAGTTTTTGTTCTCGTCTCCTATCTCTTAGCTCTTTTGTTTAAAACTTCCTCATTTCTATTATTCTCTTCCTAATCCGGAATGGATCATTATACAATTTTTCATCTATCTTGGTATTTTTTATGTGGAAAAATTAGAGGAATCGATTTGAGGGGTCAATTTTAGTGGCACATCCCAATTTAAAAATTTGGCGTCCAGAGCCTTCTTGAGAAATTTTGAGGAATGAAATGACATTTTCTAGGGTTAAATATTTGTGAGCATAGCTGACAACACTTTGACATTGTTCTACAAGTGGATACCTTTCTAATGGTGTGAAAATCACCCCAATTTGAGCTCGTATGTGGAAGCTATGCCTCCCCCAAATTGACTTACCTTATTGACCACCATGGTATGAGTGGATGCCATGCCAACCCCCATTACTCACACATGAGGGGCTAGCCACATATGGAGTTCAAGAAGATTCTAGAAGGTCCAAAACCTTATCACTAATTGAGTATTGTGGATGCAAACTCTACAAGGAGAACACATTATGGCGAATGTTTTTGCGAAAGTTTTTAATGTTACAAAATTTGAAAAAAATTTCAAAAAAACTATGCTACAACCTCCTCTATTTGCTATGGAGGTTTTAACTAATGTTTCATTTAACTAAAAAAAAATTGTGCTGAGGATGTTTTCATTTTTCAGTGTTTTTATTGTCAAAATATTAGTGCGTCATTACATAAAACACCCAAGTGTGTACCTAAACATAAAAAGCACCGACCCAATCTTACATAAAATGCCCTAGAATCCACATAAAACAARAACTACATGATTACATTAATTCTCGGCACATAAATAAACAAAAATGTATCGATACACCATTACATGAAATGCCCCAATGTGCACATAAACCAAAACTCACTGCTACATCATTACATGAAATKCTTCAATGTGTACATAATATGGAAACATGGTAGTTCTCTATTACGTTCATACCCCGGTGCATACATAGGACCAAAACACACTGGTGCATTTATAGTTATTTTACCCCAAATTCTCATTTTGTTGAATGTTTCACCACTACGATTTTATTTGTCTCTCCTAGTGCTCCTATAATACATATGTACTAGTTCTTATATTACTATATACAATGAAAGGTACTGAAATTTCAAATATTCGAGGTGAGATGTCCATATCATCCTTTGTTTCAAAATACATATGTTTTTATTACATTTAAAGTGTTAGTGCATTTAAAGCACCGATGCATTTATTTTATTTAAATAACTAATGTTGTTATTATATTTAAACAATTGATGCTTAATTATTACATTCCCATTGTACAATTCTAAATAAATATGTATTATCACATTTTATATGAATTGATGCTTCATTATAATTAATATGTATGGGTGCTTTCATATTCTTAATATGCACCCATGCCTATAATCCCTTAAAAAACATCGATTTCTATAGAATTCATACAGATGCTTCACGTATAATCCCTTAAAAAACACCAATTTCTCTATTATTTCGGGCACCATTTGGTATGCACCCATGCCTATAATCCCTTAAAAAACATCGATTTCTATAGAATTCATACAGATGCTTCACGTATAATCCCTTAAAAAACACCAATTTCTCTATTATTTCGGGCACCATTTGGTGAGTTCATAAGAATACAACAATATGTATATTATTTTAGTTATTTTTTTTTAACAATTTTTTTTATAATAATATTGATTTTTATATTTATGTTATTTTGTTTTGATATAATTATTGCATAAATTTCTTATCCAATGGATTTCACCTAAACTATTATTTGCAACAAAGTAAATCATTCACATATTAATTAATTCGCAAGAGAACATTTTACAACATTTGACAATGCAATAAATTAACAAACTCATTTTACTATATATGAATAAGATACCCATGGTCATACAAAATGAGACAACTTAAATAAATTGAACTAATATGTAATTATTAAACTCATTGGTAACATGTCATCTTGCAATTGGGTTGTTATTTCCACTACATTAAGCAAAATCCTTGATTTTTGTAGACCAATATTCCAAAAGCATACAACTTGTAGTAACATTCAATTATATCGATTTACATTCATCACTTTAACTATTGTCATTCATCACCTGAAGTGTTGTCATTGTTTGAGCTATGTGCATCCCTAATTTTTTGATCAATTGTAGGTGATATTGTACTTTAGTTATTTAAATGGATGTTTTCTTTCTTGACTTGTTTTTGATGTTCCAACTATTCATATTTCATCTACAAATATAGAAATACACTGTAATAAGTAAATATACATTTATAATATCATACAATATACATGATTTCATAAATAAAAAAGTACATCATAGTAATGAGTGATTCATAAACCATACACATGTTTTCGAAGCTTTGCCTCATGCTATGTAACAAAATATCTTTTGTTAGCTCCTCTACATACTTTGTTTCATGCATGCTTAATACACCATTAAAAAGCATAGACGATATAATTAATATAAATGTTTCTTATTGTTTCATTAATTATAAAACAAGAGAAGTTAAACAACATAGCTACTTACAAATTGATTAATTAAACCTTGATACTTCAACATATACTCACAACCCATAGTTAACCCAATGTTGATCAACCGTTTGGTTGGTTCTTCTTTGTATGTTAGCACCTATTAGAAGACATCCATGGACGAGTGTAAATTAATTATTTAAATAAAAATATCACAACAAATATGAAAACTTAAGTAAAGTAAAAAATGTAATTACTCACAAACATTGTGATCAACCATTTTCTTCATTGGTGTCGTGTCTTCTATGCTAATTGGGTTCTATTTTGTTTTCTTTTCTGCAAAAAACAATTGAAAATTAATTTGATGTACATAAAAGAATAAATTAATGAATGATCATATACCTCTGATGCACATTGTTGTTGGGATGCATCCTCCTGTGATGAAATTATGTTCATTTATTTTACCATCTCCTTGTACACATTTTTGGACATTCCTACAAACATGTATTAGCTCTTCCCTCGTTTGTCCCTTGGAATTTTTCATAATATTTCTGTAAAATAGAAAAACACAATAATTTATTTTTAAATGGATATGAAAGTAAATATAGAAAAATAAATTAATTTGGTAATTATTGAAACATATTATAGAAAAACATGTTTAGTAATAATAGCTTTTATATCATTCTTTTTTGTTATTGTAGTTTTTTTCTATTGCAAGTCTCATGGGTTTCAATGATCATGTCTCTCGAAATGATTCTTGTAGTGTATGTATGACCTGATTCTTAGATTCACTAGATTGATTTTTGTATTGTGAGTCAAAATTGTGTCTATACATTATTTCCACTATAACCTTCAAAGATATGTAAAATAATTTTCCCCTTTCATTAACTTCAAGAACCATTTTAGATGAACTAATGATGAAGTTGTCATCATTATTTACATCCTTAAGAATTTTTTTCCTCTTATCATGAGATTTCATTTCCTCGCTATCACTCCCTACATAACATTTAAAAAAAAATTCAAATCAAATGTTTATAACTTGTTAGTGATTAATGTTAAGAATTTCATTTTTAGGAAAAAGTCAAAGAACAACTTAATGTTGATTACTTTTCGATCCACCAGTCTCCTCTCTTAGCAACATTTCCATAAAAAAATTATGTTGTTTTGCACTCATATTACAAACAATGTTATCAAGTTTCTTCAAGTTTTTTCTCTACATGACATGCATTACCCAATACACATCATTAATTTAAAGTTACAAATATTTCGAATATATTCAAATTTAATAAAATGTAAAGAATTTGTCTTCCTCTCTTTTTTGGATGATTCACCATTGTGCTTGCTGCAATAAGATGTTTTCTTTGAACTTCTATCATCCATATTGTATAAAAATATTCAAGAATCATCAGAAGTAGAAATTATGAAATTTGTATACAATCTTGTGTTTCACCATGCTTCATTAAACAAAACTCATTGGTGCATAAAACATATATAAGCACCAGAACGCTTATTAGTCATTGTGCATCGCTAATCTATACGGAAATGATACAAAACTAAATTCTATTTATTTTTTTGATTAATCATTTCTTTTCGTAGATATATGTGCCCCGATGCACTTTTCTATAAAGTGAGCACCACGTCACTACCTATGTACATCGTGCAGTAGTGTGATTTTTCTATACAATGTATACCGTGGATCGCAAAAAGGTTTTGATAAAATCACTAAAAATTACAGGATTGATAGGGATTGAGATCCAAATAAATGAGTGGTACCATTACAATGGATAAAAAATGCCCATATGCAACTAAATAAACCCTATAAATTTTTTTGCTTAAAAAAATTAACACTATAAATATCTATTGCTTAAAAAAAGAGGGGAACCAAAAAAAACATCAAGAAAGTTATGACTTCCAATACCAAAGGTAACTATGAAACCCGTTTTTTTAAACATGCATTGAAAATAGTTTGAGTCAAATAGGGAAATCATGAAATGATCAATAGAATGAAATATCATACCTCGAATTTATTTTCTACCGATTTTTATGTGGCCTACGGATCCCTTCCAAATTTGACTCCTAAAAAAAATGCACTCACTCCAAAGTATTTCATGATAAATCTCTCTTCCACAAAACTTCCCTCTAAATTCTGCAAAAAAATGAAATAATGAATAGTGTTTTAATTTATAAAAAAGTAGATTTCAAAAGATGAAATTCCTTCTATTTTTTTGTTATGTTTTATTACTTTGTATATAAAAACACTTATTAAACTATATATTTTAAAAAATAATTTTGTCGTCAAATTAGTGTGTCATACAAATTAATGTGTTGTGGTACATATATATGTAAATACACTCGATACCAATTTTAGTGACAAAATAGAAAGACAAACTTCTAATATTACAATTTGTGTATATGTTTCTTATTGGTGTACATGTGGTACAAATTTAAGAGGATGGTTCTTTAAAATTTTAGAGATATTCCTTATGGAAGTTAGGTTTCTGGAATGCTCCTCAAATACATTTCAAATAGGTCATCTTGGCATTTTCACTATGACTGAACTTTTCTGGGACTCTTCAAACTGTGAAAATTTTAGAGAATAGATGATACATATAAAGGTACCACGATTAGCACCTTCATAATCATATTTTAGAATTTTATACATGGCATGTTGTACAAGTTCATTCTTGGGAAGAGGCCCCAAAAAAACAAACTTTGAGAAAGTTACCATTTGTAAATTCAAATTTTGGTCAGACCTTGTAAAGAAAGAAGTAGTGAGTAGACCTAGTGAAGGAAGAAGAAGTGAGTAGACCTAGTGAAGGGAGAAGAAGAAAGAAGACTTGGTGAGGGGAAAAGTAGCAAGAAGACTAGGTAAAGGTTTGTGCAACTCACAAAAAGCGATTGTTATATCTTTCTAAGTTGGTTCTTAGAGGTGGGGATTGGTATCTCGAGTATATCGGTTTCTATGAAGATCTGTAAGAGTAGGTTGGTCTCAGTCAAACAAAGAGATTGGTGTCTCTTTCTAAGTGGGTTCTTAGGAGTGGTGATTGGTCTCTCCATTATACTAGTGTCTATGAATATATGTAAGAGTAGGTTGGTGCCTACCAGAATTTGTGTGAGTGAGGATTTTTTTCTCTAGTATATTTGTACCTAAAAATATTTGTAACAGTATTTTGGTGCCTACAAATAATTACAAAGATAATTTTTGTGATTTTCTCCCAACATGGTTACAAAATAAATCTTTTGTTCAATGTTATGTAGTTATGTCATACGTGATTATTTTCTTATGGTTGATGAATGTTTGAAAAAGAAAAAAATTGTCTTATATTGATTCACCCCACCACCTTAGTATAAGTGTGTTCTCAACAATGGGTTTCAAAGAGGGTTCCTTCATGAATATTCTAACCATTTGAAGGTAGATCTTGGGGGGACACCTAGCTTATTAGGAATGTTTCTCTATAAATAGAGATCGATTTTTTGATGGAACAAACTATGCATTCTAGAGCATAAGGGTGTGAACATATCTAATGATGTTTTTGTTTAATATTTGGCAGTCAATCATAATTGGTTGTACAACCCCAAAAACTCCATCAACAAATGTTCTAGAGAAGAAGCCTAGTAAACATAATGTAAAAGCCATGAATTCTATTGATGAGTCACAAAATTACCATATTTTAACATCTTATTTTCCATATTTTTAATCCCATTTTGTTTATATGTGTAGTTTAGTTCGCTACCTTGTTCTTGGGAGAATTGATCTCACTCCAAATGGATCATGGTAGTGGTTTCCTCTATACATGGTCTATTTTATGTTTTCATTTAATTTCATTTCTCTTTTAATATTCATTCATTGGATTCTCTATATACAAAACAAAGCATTGTTATAGAGAAGTTCAGTTTGAACATAACTTGATTTACGACCATGGTGGATATATAATAAGAAGTATTCAATGATGGATGAAGTGTGATGTGTTTCCTCTTTGCAATGTTATTTCAATTTGTAGATTAGTGATGCAATTTCCTTTTCTTAGAATCATATTAGATAAACTAATGCAAGTTAATAATTTGTAGCCTACACATATGGTGCATGAAATCTCACAAGTTTACAATCTTTTAATTGATGATTAAATGAAACATGATTTAGGAATATAATTTTTTTCACTGTTGTCGGGGAGATGTCAAGGGTGCAATAATACTTCTTTTATTGGTTTTAGATGACACATGGTATCAAGATCCATATTGATGATTGCTAGATACATTCTCTGGAATATGTCATACATAGTGGTTTGAATTTAACTTAGGTCATATATATGTGTTGGCAGCCAATTCACATTTTTATACTGTCTTTATAAGCTGCCTACACCAGTGTTTTGCGAACCTTGATTTTCATCGCAATCTTCGGAATAAAACAACACTATTATTTTTGCGCAATTTGCACACCTGCCTTTGTTCTTGTTTTCACGAATGCAAGCGTGAAAACTTTGATTTCAAAGTCACATTAAAATCGTCACTGGATTATTATGGTCACTCTTGTCTATGTGTTCATTGCGTTTCCAATTTAATTATAGTTGCACAGTTGGCAAGGCTCTAAGATCTTTACTCATTTGACATTCTTTAATTGTTAATATGACTTCATTTTTATAAGACTGTGATGATATTCTTATGATCGAGTTTTTGATGCATTGGTGGTTTGATGTTCTATGTTCTTTCATCGATTACCTTGACACATTGTTTTCATGAAAACACATTGACGTTGTGGTTAGACCCTCAGTGTAATCATTTCATACAACACATATGTGATATGATCGAACCCTTGGTGTTGATTTTGAATCATTGTTTTGGTTTTAAAACTATGCAAATGCTATGCTTATGAAAAATTTTGGGTCGACTTACCATAGATTGTTTGAATGCACATTGTTTTTAAAATATGCAATAGTGATTTGAATCGCTATATGTGCCGTCGGTTGTACATTGGGAAATGACTATTTTGCATGGGCTGAGCTAACTCCACCACCCTCGCACACTCGGGCATTAATGCCTTCCCCCTATCCCCGGTTAACTCTGTTGTTTTCGGGTAATCCTGTGAGCATTTCAATCCTGCCAATACCCTGTCCAAACCCTTGCCCATTCACCCTGCTAACCGTGTGCTCCCGTCTATGGCACCTGTGGTGCGCATAGAGCCAAATGGTAGCCAAACTTTGTTGCTATTCGATAATTCCCGTAAGGATTTCAAAAATGGTGGTTGGCTGGTGTTTATCCAAAGGTTTGAGGGTTTCAACCTTTCGATTGCCCAAAAATTCGCCCTCATCTTCGCTGGATGCAGGGCTAAGGTCAGAGATGTACAACTCGAGTTGAATGAAGAATTCATGAGTTTAGCTACAGGACTACCAGCGACAGGGCAAAGGTGGTTTAAAAATTCCAAAGTAGACGAGGTGTCATGACCACTCCTTTTCACGTCAAGAAAGATTGTTTCCTGTGATAGAGGTATGCCTATCACCACCCTCAAACCTAAGTGGCACGATCTTTTAGAGATTGTTAAACAGTTTGTGACCTGTGAAGGTCGTTATGGCTTGGCATTTTTGTATCATCTTCGGTTATTGATGAATTTTATAGGTTACCCTCTGAATATGTCGCATTATCTCCTGCGTAGTCTTTACAAGATGTCTAAAAGACTCAAGCATGAGAAGGCTGATAGTAGCATTTTCCATCACGGCTTGATTAAACTCATTATCATCTACCATTTGAGCCTTAGTGGTGATAGTTGGCAAGCCTTCCTATCAAGGAATGGTTTCACCACTCCTGAGTCTATCCAAGATGGACAAGGTTGTGGTTATGGAAACTATGGTTGGGCCAGCCATGCCATTTCATATCCTTCTACCCCCTGTCAAACCCTCAGATTGCCCTGATATCGACCTACCCGATACCATAGACAACCCGTGTACGTTAGAATGAGGTCGTAAAGAAGCCTGTGAGGAAGAAAGGAAAAGGTGACACTGTTGTGAATAGTAACGGGAAGAAACATGCTCGATGGATATCGAGATGTGCTAGGAACAAACCCAAGCCAAACGTTGATCAAAAGCCAATAGTGTTGAGAGAGGACTCGGACTCCGAAATTGAATGATTCTTAACCGAGGAATATCACTATTCTCATGGCCTATGCTCTATGGAAACCTATGAATGTGTCTCTAACTTACCTCCTTGCCTCAAAAATGACCCAAACTACCCGGGAATCAAGCTGCACAAAGAAACCCCTGGTAACTTGAACAAACCCTCGCCTGTGGTGCTAAAGCCGGATCAATCACCATGCACCCAATGTAATGCTTGGCTAGAGCGTTATTACACCGACGTTCCCCTATTGCAATCAAAGATCAAATCATTAGAGGAATGGGTGACAGTGCTGGCGAAGGAGAACAACAGGCTACAAGCCAACGAGAAGAAAAAAAAAACCACCGGTTCAATTGTCTCCAGGAATGTTAAAGCAACAACGACCTTTGTCAATTCAAAATTATCATGACCAACTTGTTTTCTTACTACCCAAGTATGTGTTTTGACATCGATTTTGCTTGGTGAGTTTGCTTGAATTAATTTAATCGATTGTAATTGTTTTCAATTAGCTCTGTTTGTTTTAATAGATTCAAAATGGTTTTGTTATACTCGGATCACTAAAAACAATTTCATTGTGAATCATGTACAATAGATTCGTTTTTCTAAAATTAGATATAGCTATGATTTAGTTATGCGATTTTATTGTGCTCAGATTAGTATAAGCAATTGGGTTGTTTGTGATTCCATTTGGTTTGCTTTGAAACAATTCTGTAGGTTTGAATTGATATAGTCGATTGGG
>SNQJ01S0019047.1:165931-195159 GCA_010110895.2 Picea sitchensis | reverse complement strand
ACAACATCACGAATTGGAGAGTCTTCGACGATGATCAACAGATTATCAGCTTCCTACATATGGAAGAAACTTTTCAAGGCACGGTGATCGAGGAATGCACTCACGACAACAATTTGCGTGATTTCACAGTAATACCAGATTTGAGAACTCCTGAATCTTCATGAGACATGGTAAATTCGATCCCTAAGTCTGTAGTTAGATTAGAGAAATTTTACGATCTTCAAGATAAATTCAAAAAATCGGTCAACTGTAAAACCAATAGTTCCTCGTTATCATATGAAAAAGTAAACTTAGGAATTAATGACATTCCACAGTGCCTTAATTTAGGGTTTGGGTGTTATGAACAAGAAAAAACTGCATTTATTAAATTTTTTAAAGAATTTAAAGATGTTTTTGCGTGGACGTATGATGACCTTAAAACTTTCGACCCTAACATCATATAACACGTCATTCCTATGAAACCCCAAACCTTACCCTTTCAACAAAAATGTAGAAAAATGCACCCTAAGCTCGAACCGATCGTCAAAAAAGAATTAAATAAACTCCTGAATGCTAAGATAATTTTCCCAGTTAGGCACACTCAATGGGTTTCTAACCTTGTCCCTGTCCGGAAGAAAAGTGGGGAAATCCGACTATGCGTCGATTTCTAAAACCTTAATAGAGTGTCTGATAAAGACAACTATCATGTCCCACCCATGGAACAGATCCTTCAACAGGTATCTGGTTCTGAAACACTATCCTTATTGGACGGTTTTTCGGGGTACAACCAAGTCCTGATGTCTCCTCCAGACCAACTTAAAACTACCTTCCGCACTCCATGGGGCACCTACGCTTATCGAAAAATGCCCTTTGGATTGATTAATGCCGGTGCCACTTTCCAGAGAGCGATGGACATTGCTTTCTGAGGCTTAATCAATCAGTCCATCGTAGTTTACTTGGATGATGTTACTGTTTTTTCTAAAAACAAAACTGATCATCTAGCTCATTTAAGAGCCGTTTTACATCGATGTCATAAATACGGCATCTCCTTGAATCCTAAAAAATCCATCTTTGCAGTAGAAAAAGGTAAACTCTTAGGATTTATTGTGTCAAGCAAAGGGATGATTATCGACCCCGAAAGGACTCAAGTCATCTTGAAACTTCCCCCTCCTACATCCAAAAAGTCTATGCAGTCTTTCTTAGGCCAGATAAACTTCATAAGGAGATTCGTCCCTAGTTTCTCCAAAATGGTCAGACCTTTACAGAATTTAATTAAGAAAGACACACAATATCATTGGGGATCCTTAGAAAATCAAGCTTTTAATGCAATAAAAAAGGCCATAATATACGCTCCTTCTCTAATGAGCCCCGACTTTTCGCAAGACTTTACACTCTACACTTTTTCTTTTGATCGTTCCTACGTTGTCGTCCTAACTCAAAAGAACGCCGAAAACAATGAAGTACCCATTGCCTTTATAAGCTCTTCTTTCAAAGGCATGAAACTTAATTACCCAATGGTAGATCAGCAAGCCTACGCTATTTTCAAAGAAGTCAAGCACTTCCGGTCTTATCTTTTGAAATCCAGGATGAAGATTATTGTCCCGTACCCAGCCGTCAGGAATCTGTTGGTGCAGAAAGAACTAGGTGAAAAGGGGGATAACTGGGTTACCTCCTTGCAGGAGTACGACATAGAAATTACCGCAGCTCAGATAGTGAGAGGACAAGGGTTATGCAATTTAGTTGTTGACTCAACAGTAGGACATCAAGAAGAAAGTGATAGGTCAAACCTAGGACAACACGATCAAAATGCAATCTGTTGTGCACAAAACTCTGTCAGTCCCTGGTATGATGATATAAAATTCTGTCTTGAACATGGGTCAGCCCCCCATCACCTGGATTCCTGATCCAGGTGGATATCGGGAGCCACCCACCTTTTCCAAATGGCTCAAAATAGTTTTCTGGCCATTTTGGCAATTTACTATTTTTAGCAGGTTTTCACTTCCGGGGCCATTTTGAGGGCCTAAATGATTTTTTTTTTTTGAGATCGAGGTTCTCAATGATATCCGAAGGCATGATTGATCCCCCAAAATGAATCTCCTCGATGATACCTTTCCAACGAGCTATCACACGCCTAAAATGGAGATGGTATGCAAAAGTTACGACCCCAGGAAGTTGATGCACCAACTTACCCAAACGGGGCCCACATGACTTTTGGCGCTTCATCTCCTAGGGCTAGGTTTTTGGATGTCTAGGACTTTTGGAATTCCTGATTATTGTAAAAAGGCTTCCAGAGCCTCATTGCAGCCATCTTCTTGTGAATGCAAGTAGCCGTCACATCTCTTCTCAGAGATAAGCTGCCACCATTCTAGCGAGTCTTTCACTCTGTATTTTTACAATCTCTGTACATTTCTTTCATTAATAGAAATCGTGTATTACTTTATCTCTGTGTTTATGGTTGCATCTCTGATATATTTCTCTTATATTACTGGATATACGCGATATCTCTGTGCATTTCTTTATTATATCTCCGCTCTCATTTCGTGCCGAAAATAATCCGAATCAATCCCACTAAAAGAAGAGCATTAAGATTAAAGTTTACCTCCTTTCATTTGGCTAATGGTGTTCTGTTTCGTCAAAATTTTGATGGCGTATTAATGCGTTATCTTGAGAAAGACGAAGCAGAAAAAGTTTTACTAGAGTTGAATGCAGGAGAAGCTGGTGGTCATTTTTGTGGTGACACCACTGCCCATAAAGTTTTGAGAGTTGGTTATTACTGGCCCACACTTTTTAGAGATGCCCATGCCTTGTGTCGTAAGTGTACTATTCGTCAAAAAGCATCAGGGCAGTTACAGAAACCAGCCTTTCCTTTGGAGCCTTTTCTAGTAGACTCTCCTTTTCAGTAGTGGGGCCTTGATATTATAGGTCCAATCAATCCGCCATCCTCATAGCAGCATAATTTTATCATAATAGCCACATATTATTTCACCAGGAGGTCTGAAGTTGTCGCATTAAGAACTGTAAATACCAATAAGTTAATTGTCTTTCTAAATTAAAATATTATCACTTGTTTTGGTATGCCTGACTGTTTAGTATTCAATAACTCTTCTTATTTTTCATCTCTTGAGATGAGCGAGTTCGCTTTAGAAAAAGGAATTAAATTGAAGTATTTTGCTAGCTATTACCCCCAGGGAAATGGATTGGCAGAGTCAACAAATAAGAATCTGATTAAAATTATCAAGAGAACGGTATCTGAGAATCACAAAAACTGGCATAATGTGTTGTTAAACGCAATTTGGGCTGATAGGGTAACACCAAAAACTGTTGTAGGTAACTCTCCCTTCTTTCTCGTTTATGGCAGAGAAGCAATTCTACCACCACACATTTTTCTTCCCTCACTTCAGCTATTGCAAAAAATACAAGGAGAAGACTGTCCCCCTTTGGAAAACCAAATTAACGCTTTGATGAAGCTAGAAGAGGTAAGATCCCAAGATAAACTTAAGTTAGATCAGCATCAACTAGTGGTCAAAAGCTGGTTTGATTCCAACTCTACCTCTGATAGGAACTTCGAAGTAGGTGACCTCGTCTTGAAATGGGACAAACCGCATGAGGGAAAGGGAGAGCACATGAAATTTCAGAACTTATGGCTTGGACCATTTTTAATTGCTGAAAAATTGGGTCCAAGCTCTTTCCGATTGTAGAATCTAGAAGGGCAGCCTGACACCTATCTGGTAAATGGCCAAGCTCTGAAAAGATATTTCGCTTGATGACAACTCTTTGTATACTATGTACATATTTTTCTTTTGTTTTCTTTTCTTTTGTTGTTTTGGTTTTGATTTTTCCTTTACACTTATCAGTTTTGTTTTTGGAAATACACACACATGAATTTTGGAACTGTTCAGACAAAGAAAACAGAAAAATTATTTCACTAAAATGACTGTTGAAAAATTGTGTAAACATCAATTGTATACTTCTGAAATTTACATCTGTGTTGGCAAAGACTGTTGTTTGAAAGAAGTTAACTGATTTCGATCTATGAGTAAAGCCTGTCACGATCATCTATTATCTTCTTACACTGTCCCTGTTCCTTAAGGGAATGACTCAAAAAGATGTCTCCCTGCCTTAGAAAGTTGGTTCTGTAAACAAACCACCTCTGGATCTTAATGAAGGATAGTTCTAAAAAATTTTGTTGAGGTCTGTAAAAAAATATGCTAAAATATCATAATTTTCAGCATCACCCTGCTAACTATATATCTTTAAAAAACTAAATAAAAGAGTTGTGGGAAGTGCTTGTAAACCCGTCGGGATACTGAACAGGTCTGCTGGCAGCGGGTAAATACATGCATGACGCCAAGACAACTTCATCGGGGTACTGAACAGGCCTGCTGGTAGTGAAGCAATGTCGGGTATATGAAAATTTGTAAATATGAAACCTCTTAACCTTAACATGTCCTTTATTCTGATCTGGAACTTCTTAGCAGGATATGGATATCAGAGTGGGTTAAATGGCAAACCTGTCGAGGCTATGGACACCTGCTGGCAGCAGTGGCTCTATCAACTGTATTGGGGATTTTATCTTTAATATCGTGGCTCGCTTAGCTTAAGACTGTTATCAATTTTCATCCTTTAAACATTGCTGGAATATTTGATTATTGATTATGTTTAAACAATTTTTTGGTTATTTCTGTTGGAATTATTCCTGTTATCCTAATCTGAGTTTGTTCTTTTGGCAGAGATAACTGCTTCTACTAGTGTGTTGCCACTATTGGCAGCCAATTCACATTTTTATACTATCCTTATAAGCTGCCTACACCAGTGTTTTTTGAACCTTGATTTTCATCGCAATCTTCGGAATAAAACAACACAATTATTTTTGCGCAATTTGCACACCTGCCTTTGTTCTTGTTTTCACAACTGCAAGCGTGCAAAAATTTGATTTCGAAGTCACATTAAAATCATCACTGGATTATTATGGTCACTCTTGTCTATGTGTTCATTGCGTTTCCAATTTAATTATAGTTGCATAGTTGGCAAGGCTCCAAGATCTTTACTCATTTGGCATTCTTTAATTGTGAATATGACTTCGTTTTTATAAGACTGTGATGATATTCTTATGATTGAGTTTTTGATGCATTGGTGGTTTGATGTTCTATGTTCTTTCATCGATTACCTTGACATATTGTTTTCATGAAAACACATTGACGTTGTGGTTAGACCCTCGGTGTAATCATTTCATACAACACATATGTGATATGATCGAACCCTTGGTGTTGATTTCGAATCATTTTTTTGGTTTTAAAACTATGCAAACGCTATGCTTATGCGAATTTTTGGGTCTACTTACCATAGATTGTTTGAATTCGCATTGTTTTTAACATATGCAATAGTGATTTGAATCGCTATATGCATCGTCGGTTGTACATTGGGAAATGACTGTTTTGCATGGGCTGAGCTAGCTCCACCACCCTCGCACACTCAGACATTAATGCCTTCCCCCTATCCCCAGTTATCTCTGTTGTTTTCGGGTAAGCCTGTGAGCGTTTCGATCCTGCCAATACCCTGTCCAAACCCTTGCCCGTTCACCCTGCTCATTGTGTGCTCCCGTCTATGGCACCTATGGTGCACATAGAGCCAAATGGTAGCCAAACTCTGTTGCTATTCGATAATTCTCGTAAGGATTTAGAAAATGGTGGTTCRCTGGTATTTATCCAAAGGTTTGAGGGTTTCAACCTTTCAGTTTCCCAACAATTTTCCCTCACCTTCAACGGATGCAGGGCTAAGGTCGGAGACGTACAACTCGAGTTGAATGAAGAATTCATGAGGTCAGCTACAGGACTACCAACGACATGGCAAAGGTGGTTTAAAAATTCCAAAGTAGACGAGGTGTCGTGGCCACTCATTTTCACGTCAAGAAATATTGTTTCCTGTGATAGAGGTATGCCTCTCACCACCCTCAAACCCAGGTGGCACGATCTTTTAGCGATTGTTAAATAGTTTGTGACCTATGAAGGTCGTTATGTCTTGGTATTTTTGTATCATCTTCAATTATTGATGAATTTTATAGGTTACCCTGTGAATATGCCGCATTATCTCCTGCATAGTCTTTACAAGATGTCTAAAAGACTCAAGCGTGAGAAGGATGATAGAAGCCTTTTCCATCACGGCTTGATTAAAATCATTATCGTCTACCATTTGCGCCTTAGTGGTGATAGTTCACAAGCCTTCCTATCAAGGAATGGCTTCGCCACTCCCGAGTCTGTCCAAGTGGACAAGGTTGTGGTTATGGAAACTATGGTTGGGCCAGCCATGCCATTCCATATCCGTCTACCCCCTGTCAAACCCTCGGATTGCCCTAACATCGACCTACCCGATACCATAGCCAACCCGTGTACTAAAGACAAGACTGACACCATAAAGAATCCTGTGAGGAAGAAAGGAAAAGGTGACACTGCTATCAACAGTAAGGGGAAGAAACATGCTTGATGGATATCAAGATGTGCTAGGAATAAACCCAAGCCAAACGTTGATCAGAAGCCAATAGTTTTGAGTGAGGACTCGGACTACGAAATTGAATGATTCTTAACTGAGGAATATCCCTATTCTGATGGCCTATGCTCTATGGAAACCTATGACTATGTCTCTAACTTACCTCCTTGCCTCAAAAATGACCCAAACTACCCAGGAATCAAGTTGCACAAAGAAACCCCTGGTAACTTGAACAATCCCTCGCCTGTTGTGCCAAAGCCCGATAAATCACCATGCACCCAATGTAATGCTTGGCTAGAGCGTTATTACACCGATTTTCCCCTGTTGCAATCAAAGATCAAATCGTTAGAGGAACGAGTGACAGTGCTGGCGAAGGAGAATGACAGGCTACAAGCCAATGAGAAGAAACAAAAAACCACCAGTTCAATTGTCTTCAGGAATGTCGAAGCAGCAACGGCCTTTGTCAATTCAAAATTATCATGACCAACTTGTTTTCTTAATACCCAAATATGTGTTTTGACATCGATTTTTCTTTGTGAGTTTGCTTGAATTAATTTAACCGATTGGAATTGTTTTCAATTAGCTCTGTTTGTTTTAATAGATTAAAAATGGTTTTGTTATACTCGGATCACTAAAAACGATTTCATTGTGAATCATGTACAATAGATTCGTTTTGCTAAAATTAAATATAGCTATGATTTGGTTATGCGATTTTATTGTGCTTAGATTAGTATAAGTGATTGGGTTGTTTGTGATTCTGTTTGGTTTGCTTTGAAACAATTCTGTAGGTTTGAATTAATATAGTCGATTGGGTTTTGTTTTCTTTTAGTTATATTCGAATAGATTTAAGGAATGATTTTGTTTTGTTTCCATTTTAGATTATGATTGCGTCTGATCTCTACAGGAGATTTATTTGCTAAAATCAAACACAACTATGATTTGGATTGATACAATTTTATTACTGTTGGATTGTGTCGGCTCTGAGTTAGTTCAATTTATTTCTTATGGGTTGATCTTGAAATGATTCTGTATGCTTGAATTGGCATGATCCTTTACGTATGCAATGCATCAATATTAGTGATTGGTTTGACAAATACAACGTAATCTATTGATTCACAAAACGACTCTGTTAGCTTTGATTTTGAAAAATGATTCTGTTAAGTTCGGAGTGACATTCAAATTCGTATGGAAGACTTGGTTAAATCGATTGTAGTCTATTTTGAAATTGGTTCAATATATGATTTCGTTGGTTCCCCAACTATTAATCGATTATGTATGTTCTGAATTGGTAATAAAAGTTGTTTGACAAATCCCACATATCCTGTTATCAACTGATTAATTCAATTACGATTTCATACAAGTTTTGATTTGTTGTGGTATGAATGATTCACTTCGTTTGGAATTAGTTTTGGTTTAATAAGTCGAATATAATTCTGTTAAGTTTTGGATTGATTTTAAAACGATTATGTGCTCAAATTAGACCAGCTACATAATCACAATATTCTGTAGCTAGTATTAAAAAGTAGATTTTTGTCAATTTTATCAATAAAACATTATCTAAACTTCTTTATTCTTCTCTACTTACAGGTACCTACGAATTTAATTGGCAAATTGGACATGCTGTAGCAATTTAGATATAGTTTTTAGTTGTTAGTCATAGGCAAAAGTAGGGACTTGGGAGATTATTCCCAGATTTTTTGTAAACTGTTTTTGATAATTCCCACAGGGATGTTTTACCTATCATCTTTAAATACTTGTTATTTTTTGTAATGGACCCATCATCATCACTGTTGGGAGAACCATACTATGGATTTATAATAATACAGACTGGGATGAAAGTTGATGTCTTGTAATATCTTTAGCTTTCAATATATCAAACTTTTATTTCAAGTTTTCTTCATATCAGTTCGCAATTAATTATCGACTACTTTAGCTATCGTAATTCGTTGCAGGTTGATGTGATTTGGTTTATGTGTTGTCCATGTCTGATCTCTCTTATTTTAAAAAGTGCAGCATTCATTTTTTTTCAATTTAAGGAATTAAAGGTTTACCTTCTTCGTTAAATGAATCATTTTGTACAAATCTTTACATACGGGTTTATCTAATTGTGATGATTTGTAAATCATAAGATTGTTGTCAATTTTATGTCTTGTTTGTTCTGCTATTGATATTCAAAGAGCATTGTTGCTTCTGGTTTACCAGAAGATTGCAGAGAATCTAGTGCGGGTTTCCTCCCATCGAACAACTGAACTGGATCATTTACACAGGACAAAGAGGAAAGCGTTACTACAGGTTAGTTTATTAGTGTTATTTAAGTAGTTTAGATAGATGCATTAGTTCACATTTATAGTTAGAATTGTTATTTTAGTTTCTTAGCTTAGATAGTTTTTGTTTAATTTCTTTCTCATAAAAAATTATAAAAAAAAAATAACAGTAACTTTGCTGTCATAGGACAGTGTATAAATGATTTTGCAGGTTTTCATTTAAATCTGTTATCTGTAAATATCGTACATTTGTGATTAAGATTTAATTCTGTTGATAATTTAACATTCAATCTCATAGAATTATTGTTGTATATTATTAGACAGTAGATTATATATATATATTATAGTTTGCTTTAATTGTTGTTTTCATTTAGATTAGTTCCTTAATGTAGTTTTCTTTTGTTTTCCTAGGACTTAGATCGACCAACGGAGCCTCTAAACCCATCAAGGCGGGTCATCCCAAATGGCTTGGGTTATTTAGAAAACCCCAGACCAGATCCACTCTTCCAGTTGGCGAGCATTCATTTTCACCCGTCAACAATATGCATGAGTTAAAATTAGAAGGTTTTGTTCTGTGGTGTAGTAAGATCCACCCACAGTACCAATCTCTTTTGCAAGAATTTTGGCAAGAAGAGAAGAGAATTAGTGAATTATTATTCCATTGGAGAAAGAGTATGAAGAATACTTAAAGCTTGTGTCTAGACTGATTAATCGGTATGTGGTGAATATCCATTATTTCCATCAATAAGATGTGGTATACTGGGTTGATTTAGTTATTAGTTTCATTATATTTCCATCTTAGTCAACCCATGCTCACACCTTCCCACTGCATGTTTCCTTTACTTCTTCTTTTCTTCTTTCTCACTCTTTTATTCTCTCAATTCTACTATCTTTTTCTTACCCTCTTCTCTCCTTCATTCTTTTTTCTTTTATTTCATTCTATAATGCATTCCCTTGCTTAACTTATTTATGTGATATCATCTCATCTCCCCTCCCTTTTTTTCCACTAAACCATGATCCTTTTTCATTTCAGACACTTTCCAACTTTTGATTCTTCACCATCAATTACCTTTATCCTACACCTAGTGATCTACCCAAGAAGGCAATCTACAAGAAAAAGGTGACCACGCAAACCATAATCTGGCTTCTGACCAAAAACTCCTCAGGGCGCAAATATGAATAGGGGCGCACCATTGGTTTGGGTGACCAAGCAATGGGGATCCAAACCAGGATGATATGAAAGTGGCCAAGAGGCTTTAGCTATCTCATAGTGACCTCCAGGGATCAGTGGGAGAAGAACAATGCAGCCATAGAAGAGGGCACAATCACTTCATCGTGGAAAAGGAGAAACCAATAAGCACGCAAACCCCAGTTGATGTGCCTCCCTTCTACCTTGGAAAACTTGAAGGAAATGATTTTCTCCCTAAGAAAGTGGCTAGCTAATGGATAAGCTTACTCTCAGAGGTGGAAGCATGGAAAACAGAGTCACGAGGAGGTATCCATGAAGGAAGGTGCACTAGTTATTCTTCGGAAAACCTAAAAATTAAATTGTCGTGAATGTAAAATGCAAACTCAAAAAATAAAACAAACAAGACACGTAGCTTCAAAAGAAAATGTAAGAATCATTTATTTGAGTCCCGGTTCACCTTTTATACTGAGGGAACTATTTATTTACATATATTTAATTAATCATCAAAAGTTGAAGATGTGTTGTGCCTAGGTGATTGACTTGTGCACCCCATGTGGGTGTTCCGCTAGGTGGCCTCCTTGGCCCAATTCCTCACTGTTTAGATCTGGAAGCATCTCGACAGACTTCAAAAGGTGAAAATCCTGTAGAAGAATGTGTTTCCTTCTTGTAGTTATGTTGTAGAATGTGCAATTAATTGTACCATTGTTTGTTGCGCCCAAAGTGAGTTTGGAGAGAATGAACCAATACTTTGTTGGAAACCTTTATTTGGCCATCCGTTTGAGGATGGAATGCAGTAGAAAACTTGAGGTGGCACCCCAATAGCACCCATATGGTCTTCCAAAATGTGTTGAGGAAGCAAGAATCTTTGTATGAGGTGATAGTGATTGGGAGGCAAAAATGGGGCCAGACATGTCGAAAGTATAGTTTATTTTTTACATTGCTATAGTAGTCTTCATGCATGGGATAAAAGGTGCCATTTTGCTGACACGAAATACCTCTACCCAAATTGMATCATGTTTCTTTTGGGTTGTTGGAAGTCCACTAAGGAATTCCATTGAGATTGGCTCCCAAGGCCGAGAAGGAAGCAACAGTGGTTGATGAAACCCATGCTTCCGGTTGAATGGCTTGGATTGTGAGCATAATGCACAGGCTCTAATAAATTTTTAAACTTGAGGCTTCATGGAAGGCCAATGGAAATGACGTTGTAGATGTTGGATGTTCTTTGTGGTCCCGAAGTGCCCCCCATAATATGAAGCATGTGCTTCCATGATGAGAAAGAAGCAGTCTTCTGAGTGTGGAACACATAACAAATTCAAATTATATAGCCACCCATCCTGAATAGTGTATTCTAGGAAGGGGGTCTGATTGATCACTGTCGGACTTTTCAAATCTTCCCAAATCTCTCGAAAGTCGGGGTCAGTAGCATACTGATCCTTCCATGTGTCATAAGTAGCACAATGCACTTCTAGAATGGAAAGAACTGGAGTGGGATGTCATCTTATTATAAGTGTATTTCTTATATTTGATGACTAAGTGAAATTGTTGAATGTAGGAGGCCCATTTAAGGTGCCTTTGTTCCTGAATATTCGATTGAGAGTTGATGAAAATAAAAGGGTGGTGGTCTATATGCAGAATGGTTTCTTTACCCACCAAATAATGCCTCCATTGTTTGACCTCTTGAACCAAACTATAAAATTCCTTGTCATAGGTACTATAAGTTTTCTTTGCCTCAGACACTGTTTCAGAGTGGTAAGCAATGGGGTGTCCTCCTTGTTTAAGTACAACACCAATAGCATATTGTGAGGCATCAGACTCAATCTCAAAGGGCTGGGAGAGGTCCGATAGATGTAAAACAGGGGATGAGCAGAGGGCATCTTTGAGCTGAGCAAAGTGACTAGTTTCTTCTTTAGTCTAGATGAAATTATGTAGAAGAAGTATTTGAGAGCTAATGCAAAGGTCGAGGAAGATGTGAAAAATATGGAATGAACTTACGATAGAAATTGATGCCACCCATGAATCGTTTGATCTCCTTAGATGAATAAGGTAGGGGCCAATTCTTCAATGCTTGGATGCAGGATGGATCTGGTTGAATACCCAAAGCCGAGATAGGGAACTGAAGTCTGACCAAAATATGACTTCTTCGCCTTGACTTGCAACTTGTGTTCTTGGATAATTTGGAGAACTTGTCGGACATGTTGCATGCAAGTGTCCCATGTCTGACTGAAGATGAGAATGTCATCTAAGTAGATGACCACAAATTAACCCAAATGTTCTTTGGAGATGTCATTGATGAGCCTCATGAAATTGGTTGGGGCATTGGTGAGGCTGAAAGTCATTAATTTTCCCTCAAAAAGACCAAATTTGGTCTTGAATATTGTTTTCCAAACATCATCCGGGTTCATTCGAACTTGATGGTAGCTGATTGTCAAATCCAATTTAGTAAATCACTTATCTCCTTGGAGAGTGTCGAGTAGTTCCTCAATCCGGGGCAGGGGGTAATGGTTTTTTATTGTGTCTTTGTTCAAGGCTCGATAATTAGTGACAAGGTGCATTTCTGAGGTATCTCTTTTAGGGATGAAAAATGTGGTAGAAGCATAGGGAGAAGGTGAAGGTTGGATGTTTCTAGAGTTGATGAGGTCAGTCAGTTGTCTTTCCATTTCCTCTATTTTGTTGGGGCCAATCGATAAGTAGGGGAGTTAGGTAAAGTAGATCTGGGGATGAGATGAATGGAATGGTCAATGTGTCTCGAGGGGGGGATTCCCTCTGGAGGTTGAAATACCTCTGCAAACGCATGGAGGAGTGGAGTCATTGTTTCAAGAACAGGGTGTGCGGTATTTTTTTGTGTTATTGGTTTCACCAAACAGAGAGAGACACATTGGTTTAAGTGTACATGAGGGATTTGTTCTTTGGTAGCAGAGGGTTTGGGTTTTGCTACAGTTAAGATATAAGTGTGGCCTTCTTTGGTAATTTTGTACCGGTAGGATTTGGCTATATATATAGCATTTCTTTGGGTTTGGCATGGGATACCAAGCAACAAATCTGCACAATTAAAGGGGTATACATCACAGAGGACAGTATCGTTGAATTGGCCTATGGCGAAAGTGACCAGACAATGCTTAGAAACTAAGAGGCAAGGGCCATCCTTATGGACCCATCTGAGTTGATAGGGTTGCGGATGTGGAGTAGTAACCATATTAAGGTAGTTGACAAGGTCTTGAGACACCAAATTATTCTGGATTCCATTGTCCATAATCAGTAAAGCCAAGGCATTTTTTTTTTCGCAGTTATGGGTGAAGAGGTGTTGGGTGGATGAGTTTGAATCTTCATGGTTCATTAGAAGCAGTGATGGATCTACTTCTATGGGATTKTCCAAAGGAACTTCTTCATTATATTCTACTTGGGATGGTGCAATGAGCTCAATGAGTAAGGTTTTGTTGGTTTTTAGATTTTGGAGGATTCGACAATCTGATTAAATGTGTGAAGTAGTTTTGTGGAATGAGAACCACAGTGTCYTTATATTTGTATTGGGTGTGGGGTTTTGAGCCTGAGGAGGTGGAAAGAAGGATGATGGATGGGAGATGGATGGTTGAGAGGAAGGGGGGTTGGTGTAGGGGTGGGACTGAGGAGTATGACTTCTAGGAGCGACCTTCCTTTCTATAGCCAAATATCTCTGAAATGTTTTGTATAAAGTTGGATTTTCAAACAACTCTACTTCTCGATTGAACTGAATTAATAAACCAACCACAAATTTTAATATGAGTACCTCTTCTAGATCTGGAATATGAAGTAAGAGGCACATCTTGCAGATAATTCTATGTAGCCTTGCACTCCTTGTGAACGGAGTTGTCGAAGTTGGTGCCATTTGATCCATAAGGATTGCACATACCTGGGTGGGTAGAAGTGATTTCTCAAAGCTTCGTAAAGTCAAACCCGGGTTCTGATGGGTTTGGAAGTAGAGGATTCTGGAGCATCCCCAATCTCTATCACAAATGTGGTCTTCTCTTGGTCTGCATCCCACCAAGTTTGTACCAATCCTTCTAATTGCAAGGCGACAATCTGGATCTTTCTTTCCTCAGTAAGGCCTAGACATGTATTGAAATAGATGGTGAGGATACGGATACAAGAATCCACAATTTCTCCATTAGTTTGACCAAAAATTTGGGTAGTTGGATTCGAGTGTCCAACCAGAAGGGGTCTGGATTATTTTTTTGTTGCATTATGAGCAGCTCATTGAGGATGGAGGCAAGATATTGGATGGGATTTGATGTATTGGAATATGAATCGACTGGAAAAGGATATTTGCATGGAGGCATTGTGAGGCCAGCTGAAGATCAAATTCACCCCTAGTTTGCAATGATGAACATAGGACTCTATTTTGAGAACAAAGGATGCAAAACCCTGAAGCAACATAGATGAACTGGTCTAGAGGGAGATATTTGTATTGTTTTAGATCTATTGAAATCCTCTCTGTTGCAAGGGAGATTTGGGCTCCCTTGGGGCTTATGATATCTATTGATCTCATTTCACTAAAATGGAAACCATGGAATGGGAAAAATATGGACTATTTCATGAAAACCCCAAAAACAAATTGTCTCAATCTTCAATATCAGAAGATTTTACATGGATCTTGAGGCTCTGATACCAATTGATATACGCAAGAAGGAAATATGTAGGAGAAGGTGACCACGCAAGCCATAATCCAATTTCTGACTAAAAACTCCTCAGGGGCACAAATTTGAAGGCGCACCATTGGTTTTTGTGACCAAGCAATGGGGATCCAAACTTGGATGATCCTAGACTAGACAAGAGGCTTTGGCTATCTTAGAGTGAAATTCAAGGATCAGTGGGAGAAGCACAGTGTAGCCATAGAATAGGGTGCACTCACTTCATCCTAGCAAAGGACAAACCAGTAAGGGTGCAAACCACAGTTGTTGCTTCCTCCCTTCTGTGTTGGAAAACTTCAAGGAAACGATTTCTCCCTGAGAGAGTGGCTAGATAATGGGATAATATTTCTCTCATAGGCAGAATCATGGAAAATAGAATCACCAGGAGGCAGCCATGAAAGAAGGCATACTCGTTATTCTTCAGAAACCCTAAAAATTAAATTGTCGTGAATGTAAAATGCAAACTTAGAAAATAAAACAAACGAGACACATAGCTTCAGAAGAAAAGGTAAGAATCCTTTCTTTGAGTCCCAATGCACCTTATATACTAAGGGAACCATTTATTTACATATATTTAATTAATCATCAAAAGTTGAAGATGTGTTGCGCCAAGTTGATTGACTTGTGCACCCGAAGTGGGCATTCCCCTAGGTGGCCTCTTAGCCCACCTAGTCTATTTGACCTTATGAATAATAAAAAATGCACACTACTCAATGATTTGATGATGATTGTATTCCTTAATCAAACATTCAATCCATCATCATACAAGAATTCCAATTTCATGAACAAAATGTGGAAACTATTTCATGAATAATAAGACACTATGTGGACACTTTGCAGTTCCAACAATGGTTATGTTATGATTTCATTATATCAATTTCACATATAATGTAACACTTCATGGTCTCTCTCGAGTTCCCATAATGGTTATTTAAATATCCCATTATTATTATACCACAATTTAAACTAGATGTTTTATTTTATTCTTGCTTTAGGTATTTTTGCATTTGCTAAAAAGTTTGTGAAGATCATATTGAAAAAGGTAGGAACGAAGTGTTTACAATTTTTGGTATGAGGATGCATTACATTGAAACATATACACCTAAAAAATTCACACAAACCTAGATCACCATTTCAAATAAATATCTTGCTGATAAGACTCTTGTGGCATTGGGATCACTAACCTCATAGAGAATAAGAATGTCATTGAGAACAAAATTCAAAGAGTCAATACTTGGTCGATCAAATGGATTTATTTTTTGTAACATCCCACATTGGTGCACTGAGAAAACCTATTCTTTGAGGACACTTGCTCGCACGTGATCTGGATTATTATGCTATTAAAACATTTGATTTTTATTATGAGGCATTATGGGTTGATGACATGTTTTATTGCATTGACATAGATAGGTGCTATTGACTCGGTTTTACTGAGTGTGCAGGATTTTGGACCTCGACGATGCAGAGGCATCGATGGAACCCCTTGGACTCTAGATCGAGTCGGGGAGTGTACCATTTGGGTTTGATTGTTTTAATGTGATATTATTGCATCTGATCAGATGATATGATATGGATATATTCTGACATGATTCGTTGATGATGCAGGTTGACGATAGCTTGCCGACCAAACTCACATGTGGAGTAAAGGGGTCATGCACGTCTACCAGAGATGTTGAGGGAGAGGTGTGTATAGCATCCCTGCAACAACCTACTAGCACTCCCGCCGTGGCTCAAACTGTAGGTTAACATTTACCTAGTTTGAGAGGACCCACGATGCCATGAGGGAGGAATGCGAAAGTCGCTCACGATGATTTTAAGGGGTGCGCAATAAGGTGGGGCCCTTATTCCTTAGAGGCCCTTAGTCTCCCACAAGTTCACCTGGCGGAGTATTGACTCCAGGGGTTTTTGATGTCTACCAAGTCAGTCAAGAGGTCAGTGGCACCCTTGGAGCACGTGGTGCATCCTAAAGGGCATGTCACGCAATAAAAATGGAATGAGGCGAGTGGCACCCTTGGAGCACGTAGTGCATCTTGAAGGGCATGTCGCGCAAGGAAAACAGATTAAGGCGAGTGGCACCCTTGGAGCACCTAGTGCGTCCTGAAGGGAATGTTGTGTTCTTGATGATAAATGAATGAACCTAGAGGGCCTTAGGATGAACAACGTGTTCATAATTTTTAAAAACAAATTCCCTAATAAAATGTCACCCAACACAAAAATTTAAGGTCTAAGTCTAAATTATGCTAGTGGTAAAATTTTATCTATCTATTTAATATAAAATTAATAATAAAAATAAAAACAACATAAATAATAATTATACTCTTCATTAAATCTTGTAACAATAAGGGGATAAGAAATTTAAATGATTCATAAAAATCTGTTAGGGAAAATTTTTAAAAAAAAGGGAAATAATTATTTTATTATTTATGATAATTTAATATTATTAACTAAAAGGGAAAAAGAAAAAAATGGGTTAATTTCTACACCTCCCAATTTGAGTCCTAAATGATAAGGGGAAAGAGGGAAATCTAAAATATTTAGGAAACTAGGAAAAGAGGGAAACATAAGAAGAAAATGGAAACCCAAGGGAAAAAGCAGAAAGTCAAACTCAGTAAAGTATCTACCATTAAGAACTTTCTAATTTAAAACTGAACTAGAAAATTGATAATGGGGAATGCCATTAAAACCTGTAAGAGAATTTGGGGACACCTATAAGTGATTCTAGGAGTGACTCTAGGTGGGTGATGGAAATACATATAATTAATTAAATAAATTAATTAATTTATGGAAGAATGAAGGAGATGGGTGACACTTGTACGGGGAGGAATTTTTAGAAATCAAATTTTAAAAACTTTAATTAAATGAGATTTTAGGAAAGTAAGGGACTACGAAACTCTATATAATGAATGGAGGAAATGTAGGAAGTATCTCTTATGTTTGCGTAACGTTATGCTGCAGAAATCTCTACTTGAAAGACTTAGCTTGTGGGAGTTGGGATACCCATCTCGGTGAGAAGTGGTAGCTCGGCCTTGCGAGGGGAGCTGGGAGCTAGCTGAAATCTCTAGATAGTGTGTGTGGGGCACCTTTGTGGCTCGGGGGGCTAAGGGGGAAGATGAGTACCCCTAGCATTGGCTGGGAGGTACCAATGAAGTCTCACCAGTCAGCAAGTGGGAGTTGCATAGAGTGCACAGGACGTCACTCAGAGCAGGGGATCAGGCAACGATACACTCTCTTCATTTTTGTATGGTAGATTGTTGTAGGATTTATGCTTGGATCTACATGTTTAATGGAGTAAGTAAATTGATTTTCTATATTGATGACTGCAATTTTTCTTAGCCTAGCTCGATGATTGATTGACTCCCATGGACTTTGTTTCCCCGCATGTCTTGACCACCTTGTGGTGTTTTGATTGTGACCTTTGTGGCTGTTTAGCCTTCGTCCCTATATCACTAGTCCTCACTTGAGCAGTCGGCCAGGAGCCTGATCTACGGTCGTTGCCTCGTTGTTAATAGACCTATGGATCTCAACGCCATGATTTTCTATGCGAGGATGATGAGTGAAGGATGCACTTGTTAGTTGTCTAACCTTGATGTTTGTCCTTGGTTGAGGGTTCACCTTACGCCCCGATCCATTCATTTAACCCTACATTGTGATTGTTGGCAAAGTTTATACTTAAACTCGGCATGCTTATATCTTGTTTTTATCTCGTTTTTACCCCATTTTTTTATTTGATGGATCAATTTTAACCCAACGTCTTTGTTCTTGGATAAATTTTAAATTAGCATTGTAATAGTATCCTAGCATTGCAAAACGATTTATTTTCCTGTCTGCAAATTTTTGCTTGGCCTATGATTTTGATGTTATTAATTCAATGAAAATCAATTTATCATTCCCTTTCAGCGTCCCCTTGTTCTTGGCTGTGATTTTTCTCATGCCTTTAGTTCAAAGAAAAAGATTAATTTTATCTCTACCTACATGGTTGGGTACCCCCAGGTAAAGGAAATAAATCGAAACCCTTAACCCTGGTTGCGTTTGAATTGTGTGTTGATCGATTGACCTTTACCTCTATGTTAGGTATGGTGTAATGATTGTATACTATTTTCTCTGTGTTGCAAGGTGGAATGTTCTCCACATCGTCCTGTACCTCACCACGAAATGTTTACCAAATAGTGTGACTATATGGCTATAGTATTACCACGGATTTTTCTTACCAATTAATGTGACGACATTGTTGTAGTTTACCACAATTTTTTTATCAAATACTGTGACTATATTGTTGTACTTTAGCATGAAATTTTTACCCAATAAATGTGATCGTAACTGTTGTAGTTTACCATGAAATGTCTACCAAATAATGTGACTGTATGGTTGTAGTTTACCACAAATTGTTTTTTATTAAATAATGTGATTGTATTACTGTTTAAAAATGCTCATGATTCTTCCTTTATAGTGAGACCAAGATTTCAGAGATTTCCCAATCTCTCACTCAGCCAATTATGTATTGATGCATATCCCCAATGCAAATCCCCAATATCGATCTTAGCTGTTTAGTTATTGATGCGTAATCCTCATAGATACTGCTATGCATTGGGTTGAATGTGTTGTAGTTATTTTCTTTCCTTTGTAAACTCAATCATTTATTCCTGAGTTGAATGCCTATTATTTATGATGGAAAAATTTAATCACTATAGTCATGTATTCCAGCCTGGAAGGAGGTGAGTCTATGCATTCTTTAAGGCTAAGTAGATTGCATTTTATTGATCTAATTTTGCGTAAATGCCATGTAATTATTATTGCAAATTAATTTTTATTCAAGATGTATTATTGAGTTGAAGGCGTAGCATTTATGTATTCCTTATAACTAGCTATGGTTTAGATTGTATTGGATCGTACTTAAGGTTAATCAGACTCGCAAGGCTGACTAATAGTCATTTATGCTTGCTGATTTATTTGTGTTAAAAGTTAATTGACTTAGTTGTTGTCTAACCTGGTAAATTAGACTCGAAGATTTAGATGGGCATATCTGGACTTAATCTATTAAATTCGACTTGTCATTTTAGAGAAGACTACTAAAGGGACGTGAAATTAATGTTAATTAAATTGTGATTAATGGTAGATTATAATGCAGAATTGCCTAATCGATTTGTGGTTAATTTCTTTTTTGATTGAATTCAATGACTGAGGTCTTAGGTAGAATGGCCAATTGGATTTTCATTTAATGTATTTAATGAAAATCAAAGGGTAATCCAGAGTTTAATTTAAGGGTTGGACTTGATTAATTTAGAGGGTTAATCCTTGTCAAACACTTGTAACAGTAGATTGGTTAGACCGGGTGTTTGGTAGGGTCAAGGACGATGTCGTGTGGGATGGTGTCACCCCTTGTATTAGTCCTCTTGTGTCTCGTTAACCTTGTGTGTGGGTAGGTATAGTCTCCTAGTCAGTATTCGGTTCCTAGTGCGTCGAAGGTTTCTTGAGCCTTGGTCCCTTTTTGGTTTTTCCCTAGGGTTATTGTCACGCCTCTCTTCTTGGGACAACATGGTTCCTGATGCAGGGATCATGGCACGCCCTATGGGTTAGCAGTGAATGATATCTTGGTCAAAGTCGGTACCTACCATGTGAGCGTGGTTGAGCGTCACATGTTGACTTGGGCGCATGCATTGTTTCGGGCACCTTGAGGTTTTAATATTGTTCGTTAACTTCATTATGGAAGGAAGGGTAAGTTGTCCCTTAATCTTGTAGGCGTGTCTTGTTGTGTCAAACGTTTGGTTGTTACTACTGGTTTTATGTGCCTGTTTTCTCGATTTCCCTTATGTCTATGTGTGGTGTCGCATTTTCCTGTTCCCTGGGTTGCGTGCTTCTGTTCATTGTCAGTGGTGTGGTTAAACTATTGTGGTCATCGCCTTCTTTCCTCTTAACTTCTGAAAACAAAAAAAATTAAAAATTGCTTTACTTGTTGTCGTAACGATGGGGTCGTTACATATGGTATCAGAGCGGGTTCAACTCATGACTTGGGATTGCTACATCTTTCGTTTATATGATTTGATTATAATGTTGTTAATTGAGTTGACTTGTATTCATGCAGGTAATCATGGTTAGAGGACTCCACAGAGGAAGACAACGGGGTGTTAGGGGAGGAGGCGCGATGCCTCTAGTGGTAGCCACGCCTAAGGGGTCTAACCCCCAATGAGATGAACATGTTTTCAAGCAGGAGCAGATAGCAGTTGGTGATGTGGTCGGAATGATGAGATCTTTTCAGCGCATGTCTAAGGCACTGATCATCCATTTGGACAAAGATTAGGCCATGGCATCGACACCCACTGAGGGTCCACCACACGCTCCGGTCGATACTAGTAGCATTCACCATGAACTTGAGAAGGTCAAATTTCCCAAGTTCTTTGGTGCCCCAGACGACGCAGCCACCGAGGCATGGTTGGAGAATATGGTGATGTGCTTTTCACTTCGCAATTATACCTCCAACATGAAGGTCCACATGGAGGTCTTCCAACTGAAAGGAAGCACTCTTCTATGGTGAAAGATGCTCCTACCACAGTTGAACATGGCCGTCGAAGACGTTTCATGGGAACTGTTCGAGGAATGGTGCCAAGAGAGATACCTATCATAGGAATTCATTGATCTTCAGCTTAATGAGTTCAATGCCTTATGACAGGGTGGTCGTATCGTGCCCGAGTATGAGGCCCATTTTATGGAGTTGCTACGGTATGCTCTGCATCTTAACACTTAGAAAATTAAGGTCAACAGGTTCGTGTTCGGACTTAATGGAAACATACCTGGAAAGGTTAGGATTTTGATGCCTCAAACCTTGCATGATGTCATCCAAAAGGCCCTCATAGTAGAGGAGGATATTATCAGTGGGGGTCGGACTAGGACTCCAGCAAGACCAGCAAGGCAAGTGTCATCTGGAGCACAACAATATCAGACACTAGCCAAACATATGCCAGGGTATCGTGGCTTCTAGAGGGGATCCACTTTCACTACACCTCGATGACTGACACCTCAACAACAGAAACCTTATCGGGGACCATAGCATCAGCAGCAGCATCGACCGCAACAACAACAATTTAGGCATGTTCAGCAGAACAGACAAGGATTCCAGGATGGTGGGTCGTCATCTTCTACTTCGGGTACCAGGACTACTGGGTCGAAGAAGGGGTGTTGGACATGTGGGGATCCACACTACCAGTGCAACTTCCCTATGGAGAGGACTAGAGCGTATGAATCAGTTGGACCCACTACCGTGGGAAATATGGGCAAGGCCCATCGGATTCATGCCGCGGTGAATAACCGCTAGGTAGAGCATCAGTCGACTGTGCTCAAGATGACAGGTATCGTTGCTAACTAGACCCTTAGTATTTTGATAGATCCCAATGCTACCAAGAGTTTCATTTATGGTGCAACAGTAAAAAGGATTAAGGTAAAGGCAGTCGAACAGGATGAGTTTATCTTCATAGAGATGGCCTCAGTAGCCAAACAAAAGGTTGGAGGAAATGTTATAGGCTGTATCCTTAACCTGGGAGAGCTTGTCACCAAGGCCAACTTGTATGTCACGATCTTAGGATCTTATGATGTTGTCATTGGTATGGACTGGTTGGAATCGCATGAGGTGATACTCAACTGTAAGACGAAACGATTGAGCTTGGTCGATGACAAGGGATAGAGATGTTTGATTATAGAATGGAAGCAGGGAGTTTCCCTGAGGTTCACCTCTTTCTTGCAGCTACGAAAGAGCATGCACAAGGGGTTTAAGCTTTATGTGATCCTTGCGTTAAATGAGAAGGGAATAGCGGAAGGTTTAGAAAACCTTCCGGTGGTGAGAGAGTTTGTGGACGTATTTCTAGAGGAGTTACCTGGGATGCTTCCGGAGAGGTAGTTGGATTTTACTATGGACCTAAAACTAGGAACTGAACCAATAGCTAGAACACCTTATCATATGTCAACCCCGGAGTTGCAGGAGTTGAGAATGCAACTGAAGGAATTTTTGGACCTGAGACTGATACATCCAAGTGTGTCACTATGGGGTGCGCCTTTTATTTTCATACGAAAGAAGGATGGGTCATGAAGGCTCTACATTGACTATCGTCAATTGAACAAGGCCATGATCAAGAATCAATATCCATTGTCGAGGATTGATGATATGTTCGATCAAATGAAGGGTGCAATGATGTTCTAAATGATCGATTTGCGGTCAGGGTATCACCAGTTTCAGATCAAGGAGCATGATGTCCCTAAGACTGCCTTTAAGACGATGTTTGGACATTACGAGTTTACTATTTTACCATTTGGACTGACAAAAACCCCAGGGGTATTTATGAGTTTGATGAACGGGGTGTTCTGCGAGTACTTGGACAAGTTTGTCCAAGTATTCATTGACAATATTTTTATTTACTCTCAGATGATGGAGGAGCATGAAGAGCACTTGTGCTTGGTACTACAGTGTCTGCGAGATCACAAATTGTATGGGAAGTTGTCCAAATGCTCATTTTATCAATCGAAGATTCACTACTTAGGGCATGTCATCTCTAGTGAAGGCATTGCCATGGATCCAGTAAAGGTCGAGGCTATTATGGAATGGTCTATGCCAACGATTGTCCTAGAATTTCGTAGCTTCATGGGTTTAGCGGGATACTATCGACGGTTCATCGAGGGATTTTCTAAGATAGAAAATCCGATCACGGAATTGCTTAAGAAAAACAAGAAGTTTGTTTGGACTGAGAAATGCACGGAAGCATTTTGGAGGCTCAAGGAGTTGTTGACATCAACACCGATACTAAAGGTTCCTGACATGGATGCGGACATCTTGGTATGCACTGACGCATCCAAGGAAGACTTGGGAGGAGTCTTGATGCAAGATGGATGAATGATCGCTTACATCTTGAGGAAACTGAGAAGGCGTAAGGGGAACTATGCAATGCACGATTTGGAGTTGTTAGCCATCATATATGCCTTGAAGGTTTGGAGACACTACCTTGTTAGACGAAAATTCGAACTAAATACTGACCACTGTGGACTACAACACATCTTTATGCAAAGCGACCTGAATGCGCAACAACGACGTTGGTCGGAATTTCTTAGCAAGTACTACTTCAAGATTACTTACATAAAAGGAACAATGAACCGAGTGGTAGATGCATTGAGTCAGAGACCATGAATATTTTCGGTGCTGCCTCTTTAGATGAATCTACGTGAAAATATTCTAACTTTACAGCATGACGATGACTGGTACAAAGAGGTCAAGGGTTTTATCAGACAAAACACAATGATGGTACCAAGATTTGAAGGATTTTCGTTTGATGACGATGGTTTATTGAGGTTTAAAATTGGATTTACGTACCACCAAACAACGATTTGAGGATGTTGATCCTAAGTGAGGCTCATAGAGAAGTTTACATGGCTCACCCAGGAGTCCCAAAGATGAGGGAAGACCTTAAACCCTTATTCTTCTCGAAGGGAATGAAGGCAGACATAGTCAACTATGTGGCGAGATGTCTAGAATGTCAGCAAGTAAAGGTTGAACATAGACACCCAGCAGGATTACTACAACCACACGCTATTCCGGAATCGAAATGGGAGGTTATTTTGATGGATTTTATTATTGGATTTTCGCTGACGGCAAGGATACATGAATTAATTTTTGTAGTAGTAGACACTCTGACGAAGAGTGCTCACTTTATTCCTATGCATACAACATATCCGGCACCTGACATAGCTAGAGTTTTCATCAGTGAGATTGTGAGGTTGCATGGCTTGCCTAAGAGGATTATATTCGATCGAGGATCGGTGTTTACTGGATGATTTTGGACAAGTTTCCAAGATGCCTTGGGAACCAAACTTAACTTCAGTACGGCGTATCACCTGGAGACTGACAGGTAGACTGAATGAACGAACCAAACCTTGGAGGACATTTTGGGCATGTACATGATGGACCAACAAAAGCGTTGGGAAGAATTATTTCCACTGGTGAAGTTCTCTTACAACAATATTTACCAAAGTGTTATCACTACGAGTCATCTTCTTATTGCAAGGAAGGTAGCCCAGTACCCATTAGATGATATGTGAAAGTATTAATGTTTTTTGAAAGGTCGAATGGAAAAACTCGAAATGATAATATCCTCACTCAGAAACATGGATAACATGTAACAACAAATAAGGTCTCGACTAATTTCAACCAGTATTTTGGGAGTAAATGTGGATAGAAAGAAGACTTGAATGAGAGGAATGTAAGAGCTACTGCAAACAAGAGGTCCACAAAAGCCCAAAGGAGGAAAGTTTCTTAAACAAGATCTTCTTGAAATTAGAAACTAAGGAGCTAAATAAACACCATGACAATAAAATGATCAAACATCCATCATATCATTACCACAGTCATCCATATGAAGCATTCAAATATGAACATTTAGCATTAGAAGAAAAAATTCTAAAATAGGAGTTGATTTCTATTAGTCAAAAAGTCTTAAGTCCAGTACATACTAGACCACAGTCACTTTATCAAAAATATTATAGTTTCTTGGGAGCCTTTCTCTACCATATGACCCCATTAAAGCAATTCATCTATCTAATTATAACAAGAAAGGGAGGCAACAACTAGAGGTACGAGCTGACCTCTTTTCCTTAAAAATCTCAAAACATTTATTTATTCTAACAACTAACATAACAGCCTATGCTATAAAATAGGGAAGTGTTGGTGACTAAACCCAATCATGCTTCTAACGTCTTTGATCCTCTTTTGTTGCTCAGCTCCTATTTTTCCATGTGTCCCTTTGGATCTTGTAGTTCTCCTCTGCACGCCAAATGCTACTTCTGTCATTTATTCCATCATTAACTTATCCAAAACTGTTGTCTTAATCTTCCTAGATCCCTGGTGTTTGCTGGCTACTCCCTTGGGTAGCAATTCTATGTAGTGCCCCCTAAAATGGAACAAGGAGAGAAGGTAGCGCATGTGGGTAGCACCCCTGTGTTGCATATCTACGGATACATTTGTCCTTTGTTGCAATATTGAGTAGCGCCTGTGTGTGAACCTGCTCTCTATAAGATATTACGCATTGCCTGTGGGTAGCGCCTGTATGACAATTCTGTGTTCTGTAAAATATTACGCAGCGCCTTTACACAACGCCACCTATGTTTCATCTGCATAAGGGTTTGGGTATCTATGCCAAAAATGCAGCGTCTTTGACTCCTGAACGTGTGTATATTTGTTTGTGTCCTTCCATGATGACAAATCAATTTACTTAGGTGCTTTTACCACTGAGTGAAGTTAGCACTTAGCAAAAAAATCCAAAATTCATATAGCTAAAGACATAGAAGCCCATATAGGTGGAAAAACTTAGTATGTGTATATCAGTTAACCTTCCCAAGAAGGAACAACTCTCAAAAATGGGGTTTACCACTACCAGCTACTTTATCATTTTAACACTTAGCCTCACACTCTGTCTGGTGGAAAGAGTGTCTCCAACTAACTCAGTAGACTTCTTCTTCTTATCACTGGTAGGCTTCTTCAATATAGTTGTGCTCTCCTTAGCTACTGGTTTTTCATATTCAATGGCAGCCTCAACCAACACCTATAAATTCTTTTAGTTTACTTCATCTTGGAAATGCTTTAATTCTTCCTTTATCTTCCTATTCTAAGCTTGGAAACCCCTATTCTGTCTGTAAAGATTCTTCATCTATTTACGAAGAGGCAGAGCCTTTCTCACTGCAAACCTTGCCAAGTATAGGGTATGGTTATAGCCAATCATGATCTCATTCATTTGAGCCAAGTGGACCTTGTCTTCTTCTTTGAGATGAGCTATTTCTCTCCTTGCATCCCTAAGCTTCTTAATAAGTATTTTGTAGGTCTGGTTGCCAAGAGGGTTGGGGACATGTGCAGTCTCAGCAGGCTTCTTCTCGTCCTTTTCTTCCATCTGTATAGGATTTTCCTTGCATGTTTCATTAGTCTTCTCAAAACCTTTTCCTTTATTCTTAGTCTCTTGCACATCGACCTTTTCTTTATTCTTCATAGGTTTTTTACAATCCTTCACAGGGATTTCATCTTCCCTCTCCAAAGGTATTTTGGTACCTTTACCCTTGATTTTCTGTACAATCATTTCTTATTTCTCTTCTACATCTTTTTCAATGCCTTTCCCTTTCTTCTTATGTATAGGGGTTTCTAGTAAAGTCTATCCTTTGAAATCCCCCTTAGGAATTGATGACCTAGTGAAAGGTCTTTTACCTTTGATTTCAACTACTAGAGGAGGATAGGGAAAGAGAAGCTTCTTCCCTTTTTTTGATGTCACCTTGGTAGAAGATGGAACTTCTTCTAACCCCAGTGGAGGTGGTTGTGAGAAATCTCTGTGTGGGGAAGGACAGACTTCCTCCTCAACTTCCCTGACTTTCTTATTGATCTCTGAAATAAGGGCTCTTACCTTTATCTTCTTGTTGATCCTTGTTTTAGTATTGGTAGGTGATGAAGAGCCTGCAATTTGTGATTGGGGGGTAGGAGTTGGTTCTATCTTGAAGTGAGAAGTGACCAAAAAATTCTCCCAAGATATATCCTTCTTTCCGAACTCTTCAGAGACAAGCATCCTAATAAGTCCAGAGTGGAAAAGACTAGAGTCCACTTCCTTGGATTTGGCTTGCAGCCTATCTTCCATTTTACCTATACTTCTCGGCAGGGAATATGGAATATTCGTCTGAACCTTACCAGTAAAATGAAACAACAACCTTATGTGGCAATGATACAGGATGTTAAATCTCTCTTCACAACTAAAATATCTTTGTATGATTTTCGACATTCTATCAAACTGGTCAATCAACTAATTCCTTGGCACACTCTTAGATAAATCATTGGCTTGGTATTCAGGCTTGAAAATATATTTAATGAAAGGTGAACTCAATACCATGGCCTTGAAAACAATTTCCCCTGAAATGGGGATCCCTGTTGTAGCTGAGATGGAGGCTTCAATCACCTCAAATTCCATATTCCCCAACTCCGGTTTTTTTGCCATCAAAATTTAGTGCAAATTGTTTCTCTACTTCTAAGTGGCCTCTCTGCATGTTCTGGAAGAAAGAGAGGCATCCTGCTCTTCAAAACATTTCCCTTGCCATAGGTTCTGTTTCAAAAAGGTGCATGTCCACAGATTTTGTTCAAACTATCTTGCCAACTTTGTGTTCTTTCTTCGACTAAGTGGTCTCCATGACTCAGAAAAACTGTTCTTAAGAGGCTGTAAGGGATGTTATTGACCATAAAACTTCAATTCAAGTCTCAAATGCACAAGGATGGCCCTCCAAATTAACAGTGCTTAGAAAATGAACTTGGCTATGAGAAATGGACCTTCATGCTTATACAGGTTTTCAGAGTGTAGACTATGAGGAATTAATTCTGAAATGACTCTTCATAAAGGATGAAAAGAAGCAAAGGACAATCAGAGAGGTTTGAGGAGTGCCTCTGCGTAGCACAATGCATACACAGATGATAGGCTATTTCAGGCCCGTGACTTTCAAAATCTATGACTAACAACAATAATCAGAATATGGATACGAGCGAAGATGTTTACAAGAATGAAAATATGGTGCCCATACTACCCTACAAGCTTAGAAAGCCGAAACCCGAGCACAAATATCCTATGAAAATTAATATGTGAAGGAGGTTGCACAGGATACCTGTGAAGTCGACAATTGTTGAGCTCCTCAGCTTGATCTTAGGATGAGATTGAGGAAAATTCGGCACTGAAATCTATCACAGCATCAGATTTAGTGGACATGCGATCGTCTGATCTAAACTGGAAAACTTACGCAGCGCATCACTGCTGAATTTCTCAAATTTAGAAACCATTACCAAGGATCATAAATGCAAGATATTTTGAAATCATTTCAACCGACTTCTAGAACTGAAAACAAGGGTTAAGGTATCAGTCGTGGCAATCATGACTTGGAGTGGATGAATGATAAATGTGACAGGCTCTACAGAAATGCCTGTTGAGTGGGAAGCGTTCTCCAAATCAAAAAAATGATTGGACAGGTGAGTGGGGATGATGAGGTATTCATGCGAGGTCATGAGTGAGGAGAGAGGTGTGTCACATTAGCCTATTCATGGGAGGTATCAACCTAGGGATGAATCACGAGAGGGGACATAAGGAATAGACCATGAGCTCATAAGGGTTTAAGGACCAAAAATTGAATTGTGGATCAACACATGAGCTATGACTCAAAGGTTTAGTCATCCTAAGGGGTCCTATCATAAATAACACTTAATGGATTTGAAATTTATTTTAAAGAGAAAATAAGAATCTAAGGTTTTTTTCTTTTTTTCTTTTTAACAAAAACAAACTAAGAGACCCAAAGCGACTTAGTGTGATAACACAAAGCAACATTAAGATGGCACCTTTCGAGTTTCTTTACAGGCGACCATGTCGTACGCCTTTGAGTTGGTATCGTCTTGAGGATAGGGTCCTGGTGGGACTAGAAGCGATCCAAGAAATGGAAGAAAAAATGCAAACAATACGACAAAGGATTAAAGAAGCACATGATCAGAATAAGAGTTATGTCGATGCGCACCGTGTCGACCGTAGTTACAAGTTCGGTGATCGAGTTTTCTTGCGGGTTAAACCGCATAAGAGTTTGATCAAGTTTGGAAAGGGAGATAAACCCTCTCTTAGGTTC